>QGOA01001582.1:0-29717 GCA_003313075.1 Termitomyces sp. MG16
GTCGGCCACCATGTGACTCGAAGCGGCGCTATCAAGAAGTAATCCAGCGGGCATATCCTTTGAAGTTGCCATCATAACTTGGCCAATTTCGCGAGATTCGGAATTACGAGTGGAAACGGTAAGCTGAGCTTGACCAGCATTTTTCGCCTTTTTGGGCTTGGGGCACTTCGGACTCCAGTGTCCCTTCTCACCACAATTATGACAAATGTCATCAGGCTTTGGCTCACGTTTCAATTTTGACTTCCTTTTTGTTGTTTTAGGAGTCTGTCGACTCCCACTCGATTCAGGCTCGGTTCTCGCAGTAAATGCCAATGTTTTGCTAGTCGCGGCATCCTCCAAGGTAATACGATCAAAAACTATCAATAATTCAGTGGTGACAGTTTCGAGCGTTAAGGAGGCACCCCGAAACAGCAAATTCTGTTTGACGACTTCCCAGGTAGGAGAACGTGGTAACGACAGAAGAATAGCATTGATTATAGTGTTGTCATCAATGCGGTGACCAGCATCAAGAAATCGACGACGTATGTTCATGTAGAAACCGAGATGGTCCGTCAAGGGAGAACTTCCATCCCATCGTTTCCCATATAGTTGCTGGTGATAATAATGTACGTTGATCCCACTCTGTTGATCAACGTAATGTTGATGAAGGTGATCCCAGATTTTCTTTGAAGTATCAAGGGCAACGATAGATTCGCGTTGAGTATATTCGATGGCACTTCGAATTAACCCCCTCGCAGCATCGTCCTTATTCAGCCAACGCTCGTACCTCTCATGGGCATGTTCCCATGCTGAATAATCCTTTGAATATATCAGATTCATCGACTCCTGGCCCCCTTTAGGAACAGTCTGAGGTAACTGGTCCCCTTTAGGACAGGCAGCGGTCGACAACTCATCCTGATCCTCTTTAGGGACAGTCTGGAGTGGCTGATCCCCTTCAGGACGAGCAACGGTCGACGATTCGGAGTATTCAGCAGGAGGTTTAGGTGGGCAAGTTTCTCGTCCTGAGGTAACGCCCCATAACGATTTGGCCAGTAACGCATTCTTCATATTATCGGACCAAACATGATAGTTGGTACCGTTGAACTTCGCGAACTGTAACGTTTCCGAAGTATTATCAGACGCGACGGCGGGGCCCATAACCTGACGCAGCATATAGACAAATAGCTTTATTCGAGTACGAATATAATACAATAAATGTCTGGAGAGTGGAAATCGTAAGATAATAAGTAAGTAATGAAGTAAAAAGAAGACTCACCTGGAGAGTGGAAATCGTAAGATAATCCATCTCCAGGTGTGTCTCAACATAATATACAATTGTAGTTATGAGACAGGAGGACGTCATATGTGAGTAATCAATATGAAGTTTTAAGACATATACGTAGAAATAAAGAAAACATACGGGCTATGATTTAATGCATGACACAAGTGTTTCAGGGTGAATCCGAAGTCACAAGGCATTACCCTCGACAAAGCTCCAGCAACAGCCATTGACACAAGGCACCTCTTGATGACGAAATGCAAGGCTTGCTTGTGTGTTTGGATTGAAAGTGGATGCCAAGATTCAACTGGGTTATATTCACGGTTAGAGGGGGTCGTTTAACTTCACCCAGGAGATGAGGTAATTTTTTCAATTGTGTCCCATACCCGCTGGGGCCTCGCCTTAGCAATTCTCGCTTTCCTCGATTCCTCAATCGTCTTTCCATCCATCCCCCCTCCCTCTAGGACGCACCACTGTACCGTGTGTCCCGTGTAATTAGGGCAATTTCTCGACTTACACCCCATACAAATGGGCTTCTCGTACTTCGAGCTATTCACTGTCAACGCGGTCAGTGTGGGATCCGTGGTTGAAGCTGAACTACCTCTGTCGGCGTCAATCAAGGTTTGTTCCCCTTCCAGGAAACGGCGAATCTCCGTGGGTCCGTACTTCCCAACATCTGCCGTCGTGGCGAGGTCACGAGAGATAATAGATCGAATATGCACGTAAAACTTATCAGACAGGGTGGACAGAATTGCGATGGATTTCAGAAGTTCTTTCGTAACTTCGCCTGCGTCAAATGCCTGGTCTATTTTGGCGAAGATCGTATTCGCCGTCCTAGTGAGGGATTCGGTCAAAGAACATTTCGTTGTTAACGCTTCCTGAAGGAGACAGACTTGCTGAACTGGGACCGCCCCCCCATGTCTGTCCTTCAGATACTCCCATAAAACCACCGGGTTCCATTTGTCCCCACATAATTTCTGCTCAGGTGAAGATAAAGCTCGTTTTATAAAAGAGCAAGTTAGGCAATTATTGCTGTTCCAGGCCCTATATGCACATGGTTTGTATGTCAGATGAGGGCAGGGTGGTGGATCAAATGTATATTCCCAAAGTTGTGCCATCAAAAGTTCCAATTCCATGCTGTACAACCATTCCAGCCACTTCCCATCATCCTTATCCAGTGTATGACCCATCCAATTCACAGTGATTTTCCCCACAGGTATGATGGTAGGATTCAACAAATTATCGACCTTCTTCATCTCTGCGATTCGATCGGAAGAAAGTGGAGGTGTAGACAGGGAGGCAGCATCCAGTTTTGCATCGCTGGAAATGGTCATCTTGACAATAGTTGGTAGTTATGTGACCAGGACAAAGAAAATACTAGGTTTTGATTCAAACACTTTTTAGTACAGGGCCCATAACCTGTTAAAGTTGAACCTAGATGTAGACAAAATGAGTATCTGAATCCTCAGTCTGTGTAGAAACAACTGCAATTATGTACCTAGATGTAGACACAATGAGTATCTGAATCTAAGGTATCTATAAGCTTGTCGTATAATGGTCTATAAGTTGATCGAACATACCCTCGGTCTGTGTAGAAACAACTGAGGGTAGTCATTGTCCAGGGCAAAATATATATACATCTATTATTCTGCTTTGGCAATCTATTGCAAGGATTGTCATTCATGGTGGTTCACAATCAATCGAGTCTGGATCACAACACTGCAGATACTTTACAAGTACAATCTTCAGTTGCACTCTGAGTGTGGACAAAACCCTGTCCCGCTCCTCCTCATCTGAGAATGCATCCTCCACATATGCTCAGCGACCTACACCATCCCCTTCCTGTTCTGCCTTCACATGTGATGTAACTACATTGTCCTCACCCTTGGGCTCATTTTTGACCATGGTGCATACCTCATGATGCAATGTGGACCTAGCTCACACTATAGATGCCCCATAGCATGCTCCTGACCTTGTGTGTGGAGGTGTTTCCCTACCTCTGCCCCTCACTTGCTCTGCCTTGACTGGATGAAATGGCGAGCTTTCTGCCATACCGGTGCCCAGGCGTACCTCCTCCAACTGCAGTGCTCCTGAAGCCTGGTCTTTGGGCCCTGCTGCCCAAAAGGATACCATCTGCTTTTGCTTGGGTCTAGCCAGACCTGCCTTGGCCCTGGTCAACACAGCTACTGGGATGCCACCTTCAGGTGCTGGGGTCAGAATCCCCATCATCTGTTTCATGGATAGGCCACCTGGCATTCCAAACCCTTCACTAGTGACCAAGGTTAAGGGCTCTTGCTCCTTGTTGCACTTGGACAGAGGTAAATAAGTATGTTGATGACTTCACTGTCATTTCCACATGCTGTCCACTGTCCAGGCTGGACATGTCAGATGCTTTATCTCCACAAGAATCGACCATGTCAGACCGAGTATTCTCAACAGAAATTTTTCAGAGTGGCTGTGTAAGAAGCAGAAAAGCTGATAGAGTTTGACAAGTTTGACAGAGTGCCAATAGCTGATAGCTGAGAACCAGAAGATTCAAAAAAATGTAACATAGTTACAATAGTAAGAATTCTAAGTTCTTAGTCACACAAGTGAATCAGACTAGCATCTCAATTTCAGCTAGGTAAACACAAGAAAAAAGAACTAATTCCAAATAACTATCAACATGAGTATAAATGCAACGTTACATTGCATAGTAGCAAGATATATAATATAATAACAAGTTGGGCCATTAAAGTAATAGAATCTGTCCTCAAGGTACAAATGACCTTGATTGAATTCTTGCACAAGCAATGCTTGCAGACGTATGTCATCGTCTGCAGTAGGATTTCTCCATCCATCCTACTGTGGAATGGCGGGCAGCTTACCATACATGTCTAATCAATGATGTTGTTTATTGTCAATGTTGCAGTATACATTGAAGGAGGCGTTAGCTGCCCAAAAATGACTTTTGAGATATACCACACCAAAGGCATATGCATGGTCTATCCATTTGGCTGGCACACTGATAGGACCCCACACAGGCTAGGCGCATCAACGGCAGGCTTGGCAGTGGTTCTGGACACCTTGCTGTGCATGTGCCAAACCTGGCACATACAATTTAGCCATTTTAGGCCTTACCTGATAGCCATGCATGGCCATGCATGGCAAGCAATGAATCTGATCAGTGATAGTGCCAGCAGCAGCTGGAATGACAGCTGGCATCACACCACCAGCAAACATTGACAGGTAGCAGCAATCAATCAGCATGTGGCACAGCTAGCTGATGACAGTGCTTACAGATTAGGTATAATGCCATTTACTTGTGATGGATGGCCAGACATTTACCCTGGCACCTGATGCCTCTTGGCGCCCCCTTCCTCAGACAGACAGACAGCTTGCTTGCTTCATTTCTCAATATTTAGTTTAATATAGGACGTTTAATTACATTACTTACAGTTCACTGTCCCTTGGTGACCCTTAGCCCCTTAGTGGCAGGGAACTTGTTTCTCACTATAAATACTTACCATTGTCACTAGTTACCACAGAACAGAGCACCCCAGTTTACACCCCTCAGTTCACCCTACAGTTCAGATTTCTTTTGAGCTGACTAACTTCATAGTCGCCAATTGTCTGAATGCTCTTAGCCTGCTTGCCATAGTTACGCTTATGGAACCTACATGCCTTGCATTTATGGCAGGCATCACACAGCTTAGTCGTTGCTAAGCCTCTAGTTCCCTTTCCACATCTTCTTACCACACTTACCTGTATTCTGCTCAAATTCAGGGCTGCACACCAGCTCCATGGTGCAGTCCCTCCAAGGTCAACTGTAATTGAAGGCAATGCACTGAAATTCATGAAAAAGATAGTAAGCTTCAATGCAAAGCACCGCTGCCTTTATCTTGTTCTCAACAAGCACTAGCAGCTTGTGGGCTTCCTGAAGGTTCATGGAGAACCCTCGCAGCACAGGTTTTGTTAGTAGGATCAAGGTATGATGATACCTTGTTCCCTTCTCTTCCTCCTGCTCCTTGGCCTGCAATGCCTCATCTCCTACAAACATGGTGTTTGACAACTGCAAATAATAGAAGTAACACTTGAGTGCACAACCAAAGAACCAATTAGAATGCTCAGTAGCGTTCACCTCTCCAAACACTTCCAATCCTTCAGGAATACGTCCTGTGACCTGCTCCAGTCAATTGCAGTTGTTCTTGGCCTGCTTGTTTCTGAGAGGGTGTCCTTCACACTTGGGCCATAATTGCTGGCATCACCATCATCAGCAATGCCCATTGATGCTAGCAAAGGGAGGCAATTCTCCATTTTGTCCTCTGTTCATGTATCCTGACGGAGAGGCTCCGGTGATGATGCCCAAAAGTAGATCAGTAGCAGATATAGTTTATGGCTACTGACCTGGGTAACAATGCATTGGGCACGCTAAGATTGAGGGAGTCCCAGGCAGTTCCCAGAGAACAAGTCAGAAAATGAGTTGAATGGCAAGATTCAGTGCAAGTCGGTAACAATAGTTGGCAAGGATGTGTGGTAAGGAGGGTGTGCCAACAACAAAGTGTGCCTAGAAAAAGGATAGGGAGATGAATACGGGTAAGTGTGGCAAGAGGACGTGGGAAGGAAACTAGAGGCTTAGCAATGACTAAGCTGCATAATGCCTGCTGTAGGTGCAAGGCATGTAGGTTCCATAAGCATAACTGCAGCAAGAGTGTTCAGACAATTGGTGACTATGAACTTAGTCAGCCCAAAAGAAATCTGAACCATGAGGTGAACTGAGGGGTTCAAACTGGGGTACTCTGTTCTGTGGTAACTAGTGACAATGGTAAGTATTTATAGTGAGAAACAAGTTCCCTGTTGCCAAGTAGCTAAGGGTTGCCAAGGGATGGTGAACTGTAAGTAATGTAATTAAACACCATGCATTAAACTAAATGTTGAGAAATGAAGCAAGCAAGCTGTCTGTCTGGCCAAGGGAGGGGTGCCAAGAGGTATCAGGTGCCAGGGTAAACGTCAGGCTGTCTATCACAAGTAAATGACATTATTCCTAATCCATAAGCACTGTTGTCAGCTAGCCATGCCACATGCTGATTGATTGCTGCTACCTGTCAATGTTTGCCAGTGGTGTGATGCCAGCTGTCATTCCAGCTGCCGCCGGCGCTATCACTGATTGGATCTGTTGCTTGCCATGCGGGGCCATTGTGTAAGGTCTAAAATGGATAAATCATGTGTGCCAAGTTTGGCATATGCGTGGCAAGATGTCTAGAACCAATGCTGAGCCTGCCATTGATGCACCTAGCCTGTGTGGGGTCCTATCACTGAATAGTACAATTCTTGTGGTATCTCATACTATACTATGGACACTCCAATAAACCTCAAACTTGAGGTTCCTGCCTTCCAACCACTGATGTCCCCATATCTTTTCAACAAACCACCCTCGTTTGTCACTCACTCTGAAGTCATATGCTTTAGGCATCACCAAATTGGGAAACAAGGCATCATTGTTTGCCTTGTACAGCCTGAGCAGTAAGACATGGAACCTGGGCACAATCCTCCTTGCCTGCAATTGTCACGACCCCTCCCCTCCGGGCCCACCCCGGGACACCCCCGGAACACCCTCCGGGACCCTCCCTCCGACCCCACAGGACACGCCCCGCCATCACGACCGCTGACACCGCCATCACACGCATCAAGGACCGCCATCAGCCGTCACCAGCCCCGATCAACGATCAGATCACGCGACTCGTGCCGGCCATCACGCATCACGCATCACGGCTCCATCCACGCCCCACACGCGCGATCCCGGTATACAGCCCCTGCCGCTACTCAATAACCCCCGGAACCCATCCCAGACATCCCGGAACCCCGAGACCCGGCCCCGCAGTACTTATAGTGTAGCTCCCTGTTGTATTCGGTAGTCTGGATATTGCATAACTGTTACTTGGATATTGCGTGCCCTCTTGTTTGACTGGTACTGAAACAAAGTCAAGTATATGGTTAGCCTTACGGTCACACCAACAGAACCAGATCGATATTCGATTCTAGTACTACGAGTATGACAGTAAAATTGGCTGCCTTATGTAAGGCAGCCAGCATGTATGTAGGATAATAATAATTAACTAATATAAGTATATATTAATTAATTAACTAGGTATAATCTGTTACACCTCCTCTGGGGGCTCTTGGTCACTTGTGGGATGCTCAGCCTCAGACTCGGTGGAGATGTCTCCATCACTCCCACTCACAGCTGCAGTATGTGCAGCTCAAAGGTGGGCGTGGGGTGTATGCCCCTTTCTTGGGGCTCCCATCTTCACAGGGCAATTGGTAGCATAGTGGCCTGGCTAGCCGCATGCAAAACAGGTCCCCATCTGACCAGGTGGGTTGGCCAGCTTGAATTCCAGCCTTGGTTTAGGACGTTCTCCATCCAGCATCCGCTCTAGTTGTGGGCAGCTTTGTCCTTGGTTTGCTACAGGAGTTCTGCATACCACAAACCACGTGTTGCAGTCATGATCCAAGTTGGCCTTTTTGGCCAAGAAGGTCCCCACATGCTGACTCCATGAGGGTGCCCCAGCATGCAGTAGTTGCCTGCTTCTCCCTCTGTGGCCACTACGATGCTCATAGTGGTTAGCAGTCTTAAGGGGACTGCTCATACCTGATGGCGTACACCATAAACTCTTCCACGTTGTTGACCTCTGGGGACAGCCCGTCCTCACATATCAAATAATGGCGCATGTCCACTGGAATACCATCCAAGAATGTTTTGAGCATTGTATACCCATCCAGATATACTGCCATGTTCTGAGCATGGTCGTTAAGGGTATCGTAGAACCCTTGTACTCCCAACTTCTTAGTGTACTTGGTGGACTGGAAGTCCTGCCTTGTATCTTGTAGCGTCAAGGGATGCACAAATTGATTGTATAGTCCTGTAAGGACTCCCTTGAACATCTACTCATACTGGACCTGATTGACGTGCAATACTGCTCATCAAAACCACCCCATGGCCTCTCCAGCCAAAAACTTGGGCAGAACAAAGATTTGTTCTTGTTCTATACGGTCACCTCTGTATAAGCACATGGCAAGGTGGATACATACATCCATTGCCCAGTCCTCCAAGTCACTGAACTTGGACATGCCTGTGTAGGTGCAAATGTGCCTACTATCTGCCTTATGCAGCTTCATCCCATCTGGTAATCGTAAGGTCACCCCCAGAGCATCATTGACTACTTGATGCAGGCGATTGTGCATGGCTTCACAATGCATCCAGATGGCCTCCCGCTGGCCTGGAGATCTGGTCGCTAAATCAGCGGCTTGGGGAAGTGACTTCCCTCATCTACCTTGCAGCAGATGTCCTGAGCCTCCTTGACTGTGGGCATACTTGCCCTCATCTTGGGGAATTGACCTAAGACATTCATCTTGGCCATTACCAGGGGCATCACGTCTGGTGGTGCCATCTCGATCGAGGAAGTCTCCTTGATCATGATTGTTGTGCCACCATGGTTTTGGAGAAGCTTGATTCTCCTGGCCCTGCATTATGAATTTGACAATGCATCTCATTAATAGGCTTAATGCTCTTGAATACAATGCCCTGATTGTCAATAAGGGACTATCTCTTAGTCCTGAGGTCGCCATTGCACATACGTTGATATGCAACTCTGTCACTCAATGTGTCTGCCATTGGCACACGCAGCATCACAGATGCCTTACTCTCAACCTTAAATGCAGTACTATTGTGTCCATCTGGGCCTGACATCTCTGTCCTAAGGTCTTGGTTATACATGTGTGGGGGCTCCTCACACCACCCTTGTCCTGCTGGAGTATAGAAGGTACTCACCAGTTTTACTTTGGGCACTTCCTGCACCCATGCTAGTGTGTCCACTAGCTTGACTCTAACGTCTTGATTACAACGTGCCAAGCATTCCTCAGACATGTGGCTCTAGGGGGTCAACACCCCCAATTGCCTTGCAGCCTTCTGCTGCAAATACATTTGCAGTTCTATAGTGAGGACTCTCACCATCAAATCAGTATATTTAGTACTGAATACATTGGATACTTTGTGTTCTTGTCACCTAAGTGCTACTATATGCGCTGAAGCGTAGTGCTCAAGTTGTGCCTGGGTAGTGTATTTCATCACCTCTGGGTATAGATCCCAGAACACCTGCAAGCGCACGGTGTACACAGTTTTCAACTGCTGCTCCTCTGCTCCAGCGTCATCATTACTAGACAACTCAATCACCTCCTCCAGGAGCTCTGCAACCTCTGGAACTTCCTCCACTGCTGGTGTGCATGGGAAGTGATTTTCTGCATGGGCTACTTCAGGAATCACAGCCTCCTCTAGTACCTCCTCTATGCAGGCTTCTGCTATCCTGGTGGGCATTGAGCCCGCTGCGGTCTGCCTGGCCCCACTACTCTGGCTTGAGGGAATAGGTCCCTCAGTCCATACCAATGACTTGGTGTCTCCTGAGGTGCCCTAGGGGCCTGTTGACTGCTGACCTTCATCAGGGGGCCCTTTGGAAGCTAGCCGGCTGGACCGTTGCAGTCCTCCTGGCAGCTTTAAAATGATAAAACACATCTGTTCAAAGACCCCTATGATCCGCCCCATTGATCCAAGGTGATCTGGGCCTATATGGCTCATATGTGATGCCTTGAAGAATGGTGTTGGTGCCATGTATGGCCAAGGGCAGACTTGGCAAACATGCTGCCCTGCTGGATTCATGTCAAAAAAGTTCACGTCAGCACAGCAGAATTATGCAGTGCATGAACTGGAAACGTTGGCAATACTTGAGGCACTCCTCAAGTGGGAAGACAAGTTGATGGGATATAAAATCCACATCATCACCAATCATAAAGTGCTGGAGTTCTTTAAAACTCAGGCATTTCTATCCTCCAGGCAGTGCCAGTAGATTGACTATATGTCTTGATACCAATTTGACATAACATATGTCAAAGGTGAGCTTAATAAAGTTGCTGACTGTCTCTTGAGATACTTCAAGAGCAATAGCGCTACCAAATACTATGATAGCTATGAGTATGTCAATGCAGATATATGCATTGATCCACACAGAGATGACCTCCTCTATCATTGATACAAGGAGGTCAAGGAGCATGTGATAGAGCTTTTGGCAATGCAAACATGGGAGCTGCAGTGCAGTAGATGCATAATGGAGAGGCACAAAGCACAGGATATGGAAGCTGAGCAGCTAACGCTGGCTTGTCAGAGCCTAAGTCCACAGCTGGAGGGCCTGGATCA
Organism: Termitomyces sp. MG16; assembly: GCA_003313075.1. Classification (NCBI taxonomy): domain Eukaryota; kingdom Fungi; phylum Basidiomycota; class Agaricomycetes; order Agaricales; family Lyophyllaceae; genus Termitomyces; species Termitomyces sp. MG16. The sequence continues at coordinate 10,482 of QGOA01001582.1, forward strand.
GGAGCCAGTGGGGAAAAAGTATCGTGAAATGACCTCAGATGTACATGGAAATTACAAAGTTTTGCCAGACATGTGTTGCATGTCAGAGGGCAAAGACTAGTAACCAGAAGCCCACAGGGAAGTTGCACTCCCTGCCTATTCCAGTTAAGCCTTGGAATTCCATTGGAATGGACTTTGTATGTAGCGTTGATACAACGCTGTACCAGCAGTCAGGGACACACCATGCACCAGAAGTCAAAATAAACATTTAATTATGGGCTGAAAACTGGTGGCAGTCTCAACAAAAATATATCTCCAAAACATCCCAATAAATACACAGAAAAGTACAGAACAACAGGCAAGGACCAGCTCAAACTATCAGCTCAACAATAGTCCAACCACTGTAATGGGGAGGAGAAGCATGGGAGCTGGCAGAAGTGACAAAATAGGATCAATTTGTGATGATCTAGATCAAGATTAGATTTGACAATGCCCAATTTAACATGACTGAAAGGGGAAGAAAAGAAGCATGGAGGGATGTCAAAAGAAGCATGGAATGCAGGGAATGATCATGCTAAATGGAGCAGAAGCAAATAGGAAAGTGGCAATCAGAAACATCTGGAGGAATGGTGGGACAAGAAGTTGAATGATGGAACTGGTGGCACCGAAACAGGCTTTCCAAAAGGGAAATTGGACTATCAAATATGTTTTGGAGGCTGAGGAGTTTACAACAAAGAGTCAGGTATAGATAGTGGTCTGTGCACCAGAAAAACAGTATAAATAGCCCAAGTTTAGTAGAGAATAGACAGACAATTGATAGGCAAAGGCTTGGTGGTTCCCAAGGAGTGAATCACTTAGGCTAGAGTTTATTAAACACCTCTTATTGAAAGTCTATTGATAGACAAAGGCTCGGTGGTTCCCAGAGAGTGAACTACTTAGGCTGGAGTTTATTGAGAACCTTCTTCTGCATTGCAGGATACTTATTCTGTAAAGCATTCAATACACCAACCTTATCATCAAGCATTAGTGTGGATTAGAAGAAACTTTCTAAGACTTCAAGAAAGCCCCAGAACTATCAGTACTACTTGCAACCAAGTACTACACCGGATAATCTGTCAGGGCTTTCATAAGCTCAGTGTCAGACTCTCAGCCATAATAGTCATTATCATAGACATCATACATGTCTACCTCAACATATTTGGTGTCCAAGTTGTCCTAGAGACCTTATCTGTCTCTGTAACTTTAGTGTCAGGGTGCTCCACCTCATCATTGTTGATGTCAGGCTTGTTACCTGAATCCACTTCATTCTCATCAGGGATAGTGGTCTGTGCTGCACACACAAATGCATGCAGTCTCACTCCATATGTGCGCTGGGGCTTAGCTGGGCATTCCCTTGCAAAATGTCCCACCTTCCCACAATAGAAGCACCCAGTATCCTTTCCTCAGGCAGGGTTGCCTCCCAACTCTGGCTTTCTTCCCATGGGATGGTCTGACAGTTTGCCAGCATCTGCTGCCTTGCCTGCACCTGCTCCCTCCCTTGGCTTGCCCTTTACCTCACACTGCACCAGCAGGTGAGAGCTCCTAAACCTTGGCACTTGCCCTGCTATTGGCTGTATCACAATCCAGGGGTCTGGATTGTCAGCCAGGTCTCTCCATCTTGCCCAGAAGTTGCCAACCTTCTGGGGCTCCAATCATCTAGTCTGACGCATTGTAGACCGCATCTTGGCATGATGTGCCACTTTGTGCAACTGTTTGTAGTGCAACATGTGCACAACAAATTCCTCCATGGAATTCACTTCAGGAGAGAGTCTGTCATCACAGATCAGGGACTCCCTCATTGCATCTGGAATACCCCTCAAGAACATATCTATCATCACCCAGCTATCTGGGTATATAGACATATTTTGGGCATGGTCAATCAAGGTATCATAGAAACCTTGAACTCCAAGTTTTTCTGTAAACGCAGCATTTATGAATGCCTTCTGTGTATTTTGCATAGTTAACGCACTGACAAAACAGTTGTGTAGCTCAAGGATAACATCCTTAAATGTCTACTGCTGTCATGCTCTGTTATAGTGGAGAACGTGCTGCCAGAACCAATTTTTGGCTGGCCCATCCAACAATTCTGGCAGTACAAATAGGTGTTCTCTGTCCAAGTGGTCCCCTCCATACTGGCACAATGCCAAGTGATTACATATGTCCATTGTCCAATTCTCCAAGTTGTTAAACTTGGATTCTTCTTTATATGGCTGAATATGCTTGGCTTCTGCCTTACGTGGCTTGATACCCTCCAGTAGCTGTAAGGGCATGCCCACTGCATCATCAATTATACTGCTGAGGTGCTGGTGCATATTACTATTGTACACCTTGCTCGCCTCAAATAAGTCTGGTGTCTTATTCCTACCCTCTGCTAGTGGAATAGTGGAAAACACCTGCACAGATATTTGACCTGCACCATATGCTGGGATTCCACCATTCCATTGCAGTGATAACTGCCTACCACCATTTCCTCCAGCTTGTTTGACTGGGTGTGGAGCCAGATCCTCCTATCCTTGCTCCACATGCTCTGTGCATCTAAGATACTGTTCTTGCATAGCATCTACAGGCATCCATCCTTTAAAGAATATACCTTGATTGTCTATCAAAGTATGGCCTTGATGGGTCAGGTCCTGATTTTTCATGCACTGATATGCCATACAATCAGCTAATGACACAGCCATTGAAACACGACTCTGGGACACCCTCTTGTCCAACTCACTTTTGATATGTGCTGAGGTGGCATCTTCCATCTCATGCTCCTCTGACCCTGCCCCTGGCCTAGTAGCAGTGGACTCCTCTGTGGACTGAGGTCACTCTGTGTGGCCTTGGAATGCTTCTTGCTGCCATGCAGCATGAAATCTTGCAGCAAATTGTTCTTCTGACTTCTCTAGTTTCTGGAGAGCATAGATGTTACTCATTGCTTCCTCCAGATGGAGAGAAAGTTTTGTCCTTGCTAGAATTGATGGAATGAGATTTGCTCTCTCCAGTGTCAAGGCCATTGAGCCTCAATGCATCTTCCTCTGCATGTATACTTGAGCTTTGAGCTCCAGGATATGCACATAAAAATCAATATATTCCAATGAGCTTTCAGGAGGTACAATTTCATCTCTAGCCTGTACCATACAAATATGCTTCAGCACATACAATCCTAACCTTGTTTGCATAGTATCCTTGGTAATTACAGGGTACTTGCACCATACCAACAACATCTACACTTGTAGGGTGGACTCATGGCGCTCACCCTCCTCATCATCTGATGTTTCCTGATCTTTCCAGTAGACCCCCAGTGGACCCTGCTCTGGACCTGATTGCTTCTGGGTCATTGGCATTGATTCAACTGGTGCCTGCCAACTGTCTGATTCTGGCCCATGCATCCTACCTATAAATTGCAAAAGTCTTTGACCTTCTGCAATATTCTGGCTTGCAGTTGCTCTTTCAGGCCCTGTAGAAGGGCAACCCCCCCTACTATTCAATGCTGGAGTGTCCCATTCTGCTGGCTGGTTGTTATGCCCACCTGTGTAACGGGTCACACATGTTACTAGCATCAACAATGCTATAGGCATCCAGTAGAGTATTACATAAGACAACATCTTGTATTCACTCTAGTTCTAGTCAATCCAATACTGCGGTCTGATTCAGCACTGTGTGATACACACAAGATTGTTCTAGCTTGTAACCAATGGTTACATTTTTTTGAATCTTCTGCTATCGGCTTTAGACTTTAGGCTTGTTACTGACTAGGCAACTCATCACCAAAACCTCTCAATTTTCGTTGGCATCACATCAAAAATGTGCTTCCATGACTGGCTCTCTTGATCCAGACCCTCCTTTCCCAGCCGCAGATGCAGGTGACCCACCTCTGTCTCAAGCTGTAAAGATGCAGTCTGCGTCTGCTTACCAGCCCCCACTAAAGCAGGATGAAAAAATACCTTGCTGATGACGCCCAAAGTTTGGTCAGTAACAAATGTAGAAGTAGTGTTACCATGCCAAAAACTTGCATTGGGCGTGCTCAAAGTGATGAGAGAAGTCCCGGGCAGGTCCCAGAGAATGCGCCTATTAAAATAAGGTAAAGTCGGAAAGGGGTCAGCAAGTGTCAAGCGCTAAGTTAAAAGCACCTATGGAGGAAGCAATAAGTGAACACGGCAATGTAAGTGGCAAGAACACAGTAAGCTTAGCAAAGTCTAAGTGACATTAATGCCTGCTGTAGCTGCAAGGCATGAGTATGACATTGGCTAGCAATAGTCTGCAACTGCCGATGACTTCAACGTTGCTGACCATAAAGGAGACTTAGATCGTAAGGGAGACTGGAGTAAGGGGGCAGGAAACTCTGTTCTGATTCCCCTATGTACAAGTCGGTAAGCACTTTTATACTACAACAAGGTCACCATTGCCAAGTAACTAATAACGCCAAAGTGCGGTGAACTTGGAAAATTTTATAGGGTGGCTCCAACAGTTTCAGATCCCTACCATCTATTCAAGACGCTTAGCAATGCCAGGCAACAGATCACAATGCTAAACCATCAATCCATCAACCTTCTGTCTGTCCAAAATACTAAGCAATGTCAGGCGCCAGATTAAGGCGCTAAGCAATGTCAGATGCCAAGGTCAAACACCAAGCTGTCAGTCAGTTTTTGATAGACCATCAGTCTTCTCCTTAAGCGCTGTCATCAGTGACTGATGCCATCTGTCAGTTGTCATTCTGTCTGCCGTTGGCGCTATCATTCATCAGATCTGCTTTTTGCCATGTGTGGCCATCAAATATCGCCAAAATTAGTTAATTAGCGTGCGCTAAGGTATCCCGGGCTGGTGCCACATTGCTGTAGCCTGCCTTTGATGTGCTGATCCTGTATGGGGTCCTATCATTGTGACATCAGCACAAGCTTTGAAATGCCAGGTGGGCTATCCATATCACAGATGATGTCCATTGTATGGCCTGGTGGTAAACCAGGGGAGAGATCTGCGGTCTCAGGAGTGTCGCTACCAGTGAGCCAAATGCCTTCATTGATGTACCTTTGACCCTGTCTATCTAGTTACAGCTGGTATTGGACCAATATCCATTGGTTGCAAAGGAATCAATGTGAAAGCATCTGCAGCTTTACGTAGTGAAGCATCTACAGTTACTGGCTGCTAAGAGCCACGATGTACCTCGTGCAGATTCGACTGAATATATCAAACTCTTTGTGTGTATCTTCAAACTCAAAGTGGTGGAATATCTCAAGCACTACTGGCTGCTAGGAGCCATGATGTATCTCGTGCAGATTTGACTGAATATATTGAACTCTTTGTGTGTATCTTCAAACTCGAAGTGGTGGAATACCTCAAGCACAAAGTGGTGCGGGGGTCAGCAGTCTCAATGGCCACTCCAGCTGACACAGTGGAATGCAAAATGAGTGTGCACTAACAAGCGCCATTGATTGCAGATGCAATGGAATTGCTGAATGCGCCTTGTCAGGCCAATGAGTCTCAGCAAGACTATATTAGGCGTCAAAACACTGTGAACCATCAACGCATTGTCAGTGGAGTGCCTCAACAGGCATTATCCAAAGTAGAGACTGTGACGACAACTCCAGCAGAGCCAGAGGCACTACTGGCGGTGTAAGAGGTTAAGACACCTCAAAAGCAAGTCACTATCAAAGAAGAGGTGGACAAAGTCCACATTCTTGAGGAGCAAACGTGACCACAATACGTAGTATGATGCATCCACCTAGTGGACAACTGGAACAAACACATCAATTACCAGAGGATGCGCAACCAGGACTTGCGCAATCACGGTGAGTTGTTGATTGATGACCAGGGGGTAGCCTTTGAAGGGTGTGAAGGTGTCAGGTTCCGCTGAGTCGGGGGCTTTCCGGGAAAGCAATGCCCTTACAATGCGGACTTGATCTACGGATACTCGGGTGTCTGGAACTCCGGGGCTAGGACTCCGGGGTTCAAGACATGGGCAGGGGTAATTCCCAGGAGAGGGGACTCGGTCTGGGGGTTTTGGGTTTTGGGTAGCTGAGGGTAGGGTGGGGGTCGAGTCGTGAACCAGAGGTTCTAAGACGAGACCAAGTTAGCAAATTAGAAGTTGCGAAGTGCGTACCAGTCTTAGAGCACATGATTATTTGAGCGTGCCAGTCAAAGCGTGCCAGTCAGTGCGTACCAGTCAAGCAGAGGGCACGCAACAATTCCAGTAATTCAAGTTAATATCAAGACTAGCAAATACAACAGGGAACTATGCTATAAGTACTACGGGACCAGGTCTCGGGGTTCCAGGATGTCTGGGATGGGTTCTGGGAGTCATTGAGTAGCGGGCAGGGACTGTATACCCGGATCTGTAAGGGCGACCTCTAGAGGCTGTGGCTCAGTCACACAGCTGGCAGAGGGAGATCCAAAGTGTATTAGAATATATACTGACAATATCAAGGTAGCTACTCACCTGGCAGAGGGAGATCCAAAGAGAACAAGTCTGGGGATTCCCTATGCCAGGTTGGACGCTTCTGGGGCCTCTGAAGCATGGGAAACAACTGTACAGTACAACAAAACCTTAAAAACTCGAAAATTGACTAACCAAACAAGTGTGCAAACAAGGGAGGAAAACTCCGGACTTTAGAAGTCAGAAAGGCAAACTCCGGCTTATCTAAGCAGCCTGGAGCAGTGCTGAAGGGCCCACACTTGTCTGAGTGATAGCTAAAGAACCAGAGCACCTCAAAGGTTGAGAATAGTACTAACAGATAGTGTTGAAAAAGTAGTAACAGCAAAATGAGAGAATGATAGAAGAAATAAGGAAGTGAATGAAAGGAGAGTGAAGAAATAAAGAGTGAGAGAAGAAAGGAATGAGGAGTCCCCTGACAGGATCACGCATGTGGAGCGCACAATCAATTGGCACAGAGGGAGCTGTGATATGCGATGCATGATGGCCGGAAACGAATTGCGTGATCTGATTATTGATTGGGGCTGGTGGCAGCTGATGGCAGCCCTTGATGCGCGTGATGGCAGTGTCAGTGGTCGTGATGGCAGGGCGTGTCCTGTGGGGTCGGAGGGAGGGTCCCGGATGGTGTTCCGGTGGTGTCCCAGGGTGGATCCGGAGGGGAGGGGTCGTGACAGAAGGTGTGATGTCTGTTGACGACATGCAGCAACAATTTGTGGCTTGAACTGCAGAACCGGACAGAGATCCAGACAGTAGTGATGCTAGTAGTGATCACTACAAGAGGAGGGAGCCAAATCGTTGCAATACTGACAGTGGGGGTCGTGATTGTAGACAGAACAATTGGGATGATCATAATTGTCATAATGGTGGCAGGCATGCTGGTGAATCACCAGCAGAGTGAGAGGTGAGGCAACAGCCTACCCCATGGCTGGAAAGAACGGCCAACAAACATCTCGCAGCCCCCAGGCATTTTCAATGCCCGCACCTCATGATTTGCATGAAACTATGCCAGGAATGAATGAGGCAGTCAGGATCCATATAGATCATATGCATGACCACCTCACTTGACTGGTGGATGACTCCTTAGGAGTCAGGTTCAAATTTCCTGCTGGGGTAAGCCTCTGCAAATCTGATGGTAAGCACATACATGCATATGCTGGAGGGCATAGGTTTTCCTAGCTGGAGGATTGGGCCATGGACGTCTGTTATCATCTGGCAGCCTGCTGCTATAGTGGAGACGACATGGATCAGAAAAGAATATTTGTGCTATACAAATTTATGGAGGGAGAGGCTTGGAGTTGGTTCTGCTGCCATGTCCTCCACATTAATTGTGACAAATTGCATTGGACATTTAAAGAGGTCCTGATAGGACTATATAACCGCTTTGTTAATGTGGGGAGGATGCAGGAAGCTCAGGATGCCTTTAGAAAGGCAGTGTATGATGCTAAGACTGGCGTCCAGACATTTTATGATGACCTGGTGGGTCATGCACAGAATATAGCCATCTATCCAGACAAATACACAATTTGCGAGACATTCCTGGATAGAATACCTGCAGATATGAGGAGAGCATTGATATGCAATGACAATTTGTCTCTGGAGATCAATACTGTGAGTGAATTCTTGGCATATGTCATTCATTATGAGCAATTGACACGTACTGCAAATCATTATGAACAGTGTAGCTCACACCGAGGGCCTGTGAACCATCAGGCAGTGAAGGTGGGAACCTTCCTGGCCAAACAGTTGGAGATGGAGAACAATCACAATCCATGATTTGTCATCTGCAAAACAATTCCTGGAGGCCAACAGCCTCAATCAAAGCCTGCTGGATATTTGCTAGCAAAGGATAGTCAACCCGTTTTGGGTCAAAACCAAGTGGCAGCTAGAGGGGGTGTAGCGCCTGTAACGTGCATGATGAGCAAACCCACTGAGGTTTCTGGAGCGGCCCAGAGAAGGCCTGCTGGGGACCCCTCAGCATGCTACAACTGTAGTAGGGTTGTGCATTTTGCTAAGGAATGTCCTGTCCCACCCAAGGCACACATTCAGGCAGCTCATACAGCTGCAGCTCCTAGCAAGGTTGTCAGTGACAACAAGGACAACAAGGTCGTCGAAGAGGCAGAGAAAGAGCTGCAAGCAGAGGCTGATGGCTCAGAAGTGGAGGATGCTGAGAGCATCCAGATAGATGGCAATGAATACATCGCAGTGGACATGTACGACAGCAACTACTATACTTGTAATGACAAGGAAGAACACTTGTTTGCACTGACCAAGTGCCATGGAGATCAACGCACCCAAATGAGACATGTCACACTGCAGAAGGCAACCAATAAGTTGCAGCAGCCACAATATACTCCCAAAGAGAAGGAGTGCTTGGTAACCTATGTGGATGTCAATGGACATCTTGCCTGGACCCTGTGGGACTTAGAGAGTACCACTACGGGCATTACGCCCCAGTTTGCACATGTTAACGCAATTCACATTCATGAGTTGGAGGAGCTGTTGATGCTCCAGTTGAGGACCATAGGGAGTCGTGCCATGGTACAGTTTGGTGCTGAAGTAAAGATAAAGATGTCAGGGATGTCGACCAAGGAGTATGTGGACATTGCAAATTTTGATTGCTATGATATGATCATTAGTACACTGTTTATGCATAAGAACAAGGTGTCTTTGGACTTTATGAACGACATGGTCATTGTGAATGGTGTGCCTTTGAAGGCAGAGAAAGTCGTGTTAAACAACACAGATGGTTGTCTGAGGCGCTATTGCGCAACTGAAAAGCAGTGTGATAAACACTACTGACTAGATGGTTGCAAGAGAGCGACTGTACAGGAGGTGGAGAACAAGCATGTCCCACCAAAAAGCTTGCTGGCAGACTCACCAGCTATTTTGATGTCTGAGGAAGAGTTTCAAGGAACTCTGAAGAAGGGGAAGCACCTAGATGTGGTTGGGTGTACAAATAGAAAGCCTAATCAGGCTACACAGCATAAGAAGGAGCATGGTCAATGCATAGTGGAGTCACTGGAATGCCAGCTGACCAGCTCTCAAGTGAGGATGGAGGATCTTGTCAAGGACGAGGTATATAGTACAAGGGGAACTGTGGAAAGCACAAGGTTGCTAATAAATTGACCAGTGCCTTGAACAAAAGTGCAATGGGCATATGACCCACGGATGCCATGAGAGTAGAACAAGTTGGTAGCATCAATGGTGACACATACTATGGAAAGGGTACTGTCGACCCAGATGGGAGAAGTATACCGTCATGCATGGGAGAACAAGATCTCCAAAGCGTCAGATATTGTATTTGATGGAGTATTGCTGAAGGTGAGAAGTGTGCAATCATTGTCAAATATGACAAGAGTGGCAAGGAGGCAACCAGTTGTAAGGTTGAATCCAGAGGATCTCACAGGAGAGCATGTACGTGCCTTATAGGAGCGATTTGAACCAAAGGTTTAGCTGCGCATAGCAAGCATATCAAAAGGGAAAGGCAAGGCAGTGAGCCTTATGGAGGAAGATATTCCTCGATTGTGCCAGCAATGGCAACAGGAGTTTGCTGATATCGTCAACGGAACAAAGGAAGAACTTCCTCCATGGCAGAAGGTTAATCATGAGATTAATCTCATCAACGGTAATAAGCAATACAAGTACCATTTGCCTTGCTGTCCATGAGCACTACAGGATCAGCTTTGTGAAAAGATGAATAGATACATAAATGCAAAGTAGTGGGAACCACAACCCACGGTACAAGCTGCACCTTTACTTTGTATTCCCAAGAAGGATGGGACATTACAAACTGCATTGGATGCGTGACAGCGCAATGATAATACCATCAAGGACATAACACCCCTTCCAGATCAGAAAGTCATATGCAAAGATGTTGCCACAGCAAAATATAGGTCAAAAATTGACCTAATGGATGTGTACAAACAGGTTTGCATACACAAAGAGGATATACCAAAGATGCTGTTTTTGTCCCTGATGGGGACATTCATGAGCAATATCATGCAGATTGGTGACTGTAATGCACCAGCAATATTCCAGAGGTTAATGACCTCAATCTTCTGAGATGTAATTGGGAAGTTTATGCACGTCTATTTGGACAATATATTCATCTTTTCAGACTCTATTGAGGAGCATGAGCAGCACCTACAAGTTGTGTTTGGACAACTACGTAAGGCCAGCCTCTACCTCAAATGGAAGAAGTGCGAGTTGTACATGCCTAGTATAGACTGTCTTGGTCACACCATTGACAAGAAGGGTATTCACCCAGACACAGACAAACTCCATCGTATTTGAGAATGGCATACTCCACACACGTATAATGATATCCAGCACTTTGTTGGATTAGTGAACTATATTGGTAACTTTTTACCAGATATCACAGCATACACTGGGCCACTGATGGCCATGACCCAGAATAGGTCCCCTTTTCACTGGAGACCACTGTATCAGTGGTGCTTTGAGATGATTAAGTGCATTTGCACAAAGATGCCAGTGATCCAGCCAATTGATCCACGCATTGATGAGCCCATTTGGCTTATATGCAACACATCAAAGACTGAGGTTGGGGCCATGTTTGGCCAAGGTAAAATATGGCAAACTTGCTGACCAGCGGGATTTATGTCCTGTAAGTTCACTGCTGCACAGCAGAACTATGCTGTTCATGAGTTGGAAACACTCATTATCCTGGAAGCCCTCCTAAAGTGGGAGGATAAGCTGATGGGGTATAAGATTCATATCATCACAGATCACAAGGCACTCAAGTTTTTCAAGACCCAAGTGCACCTATCACCACGACAACATTGCTGGATTGACTACATGTTGTGATATCAGTTCAACATCACCTATGTAAAAGGTGAATTGAACAAGGTAGCGTACTGCCTGTCTCGATATTTCAAAAGTGATACTTAAGATGACATCCATGATGCACATGACTATGTTCAGGCAGACAAACGCATCAACCCAGAGGGTGAGGACTTGCCCCTGCATAGGTTCCATGAACTCAAGAAACATACAGTCAAACTATGTGCCATGCAAGCACAGGAATTGTGTCGCCACTGGGTCCAAAGTCATCTGCATTCCCTGGGAGAGGTTGTTGATCACGACTATCCTGGACCAGGCCCATAAAGTGGTGGGCCACTTCCAAACTCAGAAAACGCTGGACTATGTGCGATGCTGGTACTGGTACCCACAAATGGCCAAGGAAATGAGTCAATTCTGCTTGACATGCAAGCTATGTCAACAGTCAAAAGTACTGACATTGAAGCCACCGGAGAAGCTTCATTTGCTTCCTATATCTGGAACTCGATCAGGATGGACTTTATAGGTCCATTCCCGGAGTTGAAGAGTTTTAACTACCTCTGGATAGTAATCTGCAGAATGACCAGTATGGTCCATCTCATCCCATTGAGGACTACCATGACAGCTTTGGATTTGTCGTGGATCTATCTCAAAGAGATAGTATGCCTCCATGGATTGCTGAGTTCGATCATAAGCAATTGAGATGCCAAGTTCACCTCCAAATGGTGGAAGAAGCTGCACAAGCTGCTCAGAGCAAAGTTGCTCATGTTGACATTATTTCATCCGCAAATGGATGGCCAGACAGAATGGGCAAATAGAAACATCGTGCAGATCCTGCAAGCATTTGTTTGTCCTGATCAGAAGGACTGGGTGGACAGATGTTCTCTCGTTGAATTTGTGATAAATGCTGTAGTACTTGGTAGAAGTATTACTTGATAGTTCTGGGGCTTGCTAGTGTAGAATATGACCTTAAATTCACACTGACTTTGATGACAAAAGGGATAATTATTGTTTTGAATGTGTTTAATAATTTTGCAAAACGCCGAGGTTTTGAGGAATTATAATATTGAATGAGAATAATTATATTCCCACAAGTCAAAGTTTTTTAACAAACTCTGGCCTAAGCAATTCACTCCCTGGGAATCACCAAGCCTTTGCCTATCAACTACCTGTCTATTCTCTACTAAACTTGGGCTATTTATACTATTTTTCTGGTGCACAGACCACTATCTACACATGACCCTTTGTTGTAAACTCCCCAACCTCTGGAACATATTTGATAGTCCAATTTCCTTTTTGAGAGGCCTGTTTCGGTGCACCAATTCCACCATTCAACTTCTTGTTCCATCATTCTTCCGGACATCTCTGATTGCCACTTCCCCATTTGTTTGAGCTCCATTTAGCATGATCCTATTCATAGATCCTTCTTTCCCCTTTTGGTTGTGTCATTGTCAGATCTGATCTTTGATTCAGATCACTACAATTTGATCCCATTTTGTCACTTCTGCCAGCTCCCATGCTTCTCCTCCCCATTACAGTGGTTGGACTATTGTTGAGCTGATAGTTTGAGCCGGTCCCTGCCTGTTGTTCTGTACTTTTCTGTGTATTTATTGGGGTGTTTTTGGAGATATAATTTGTTGAGACTGCTACCAGAAGGCTTACAGTTTTCAGCCCATAATTAAATGTTTATTTTGACTTCTGGTACATGGTGTGTCCCTGACTGCTGGTACAGCATTGTATCAACAGGGAGGTCCAGAATTTGGACATGAAGAGTGGGCCACGATCGGAGACAATGTCGTCTGGGAGTCCATGCTTGGCAAAGATGTGCTCAAGGAACAGCCAGGCGAAGTCCAGGGTGGTGTCCATGGTGTGGCAGGGTAGGAAGATGCCCTGTTTGGTCAGCCTACACACAACAATAAGAATGGTGTCAAACCCTTCAGATTCTGGAAGTTCAACAATGTGATCCAGGGATATGGGGGACCAGGAGCATCGTCTGACCAGCAGAGGTTCCAGGAGTCTATAGGGTCGGTGTCAGAGAACCTTGGCCTGGAGGCAGGGTTCGCATGATCAGATGTAGCAAGTCACATCCTTCTTCAACCCTGGCCAAAAGTAAGTCCAGGAGATAAGCTGGAGGGTCTTATGTATTCCAGGGTGTCCCTGGAGCTTGTGGTCGTGGTGTTGGCAGAGAACGTCATAGCAAAGTTGGGCATGATCTGGGACGTAGATGTGGCCATCCCGGAGGAGGAGCTTTTTGTTGGAGGACAAGGAGAAGGCAGGGTCCTGGTCGGTCCCATTGGGGAGGTTGCAGGGGTCATGGTCAGTAAAGTACTTGTCTCAGGGGGTGTGGCAGATCTGACTCAGGATCTCTTTGTTGTTTAGAATCAGTATGGCATTCAGATGTTCAGGAGGGATCACCACACAATGATTGAATGCATTGTTTTCTGCCTCAAAGGACTTCTTGGAGTAGATGTCTGGTCGCTGGATGAGGGCATCAGGTTTGGCCCCAAGTCGTCCCAGGCAGTACTGGTACGTGAAGTCGTATTCTGAGAAGATTTTGGACCATTGGGCCTGTCAACGACTAAGTTGCTTGGTTGTGGTGAAGTACTGCAGGTTATTGTGATCTGAGTAGACCTGGATCTGGTGCTGGGCTCTCTCGAGGTAGGCTCACCATTGTTTGAAGGCTTCGACGATGGCAAGGAGCTCCTTGTCATAGATGTCGTAGTTGAGCTCAGCATTGATCATAGACCGGGTGTAGAAGGCAACTGGCTGGGGTTCCCCACCATCGGATCCTATCTATGAGAGAATTCCAGCAATGGCATAGTCAGAGGCATCACATTCCAGGATGATCGGGAGGGCAGGGTCATAATGCCAGAGTATGAGGGCAGCTATGAAAGCCTCCTTGAGCAAGTTAAAGACGCTCTGGCACTTACTGTCCCAGTTCCAGGCAACGTCCTTGCACGTGAGCTGGTTGAGAGATTTTGTGATACCAGAGTAGTTGTCTATAAACCTCTGGTAGAAATTAGCAAAACCCAAGAAGGATTGTACTTCCTTGACGTTCTGGGGTTGTGGCCAGTTGACGATGGCCTCGACCTTGTGGGGATCCATGCAAACGCCATTTGAGGATATGATGATGCCAAGATACTCAACCTCTTCCATGTGGAATGAACACTTCTCAGGCTTGGCGTGGAGGTTGTGGTCCTGGAGGCGTTCAAGGACTTGCCAGACATGCTTCTGGTGGTCCTCCTTCAAGTCAGAGTAGATGAGGATGTTGTCTATGTAGACGATTACGAAGACGTTGCTCATGTCATGGAAGATGTTGTTCATGAAGTATTGGAACGTGGTGGAGGAGTTAGTCATTCCAAAAGGCATCACAAGGTATTCAAACAGACCATACTGCATGCAGAACGTGGTTTTCCACTTGTGTCCCAGGGCGATGCGGACATTGTTGTAGCCAGAGCAGAGGTTGATCTTTGTGTAAACCTTGGCACTGCACAGTCAATCGACCAGATTGCTGATGAGCGGAAGCAGGTAGCAGTTCTTCTTTGTGATCTTATTGAGTCCCCAGTAGTCGATGCAGAGTCGGAGAGAGCTGTCATTCTTCTTGGCGAATAGAACCAGAGCTTTAGCAGTGGAGGCAGAGGGTCAGATGAATCCCTTCCCGAGCATTTCATCGAGATAGTCCTTGAGGGCCCGGAGTTCGACTTCCGACATGTTGTATATCTTGCCAAAGGGAGAGGCGGCTCCTTCCATGAGATTGATTGTATGGTCGTAGGGGTGGTGAGGGGGAATTTCCTGAGCGTCTTCTTTGGAGAATACATCAGCAAACTCATGATACTCCGGGGGAACTACTTTTTGGAGGATCTGCTCCTTGGTTTACTTTTCTGGGGAGGTAGCGTCCACTCATAGGTGTTCTTCCAGGAGTGATGGCGAGGTATGCAGCTGAAACATGGGGGTTCCATCCTGCATGAGGTGGACGAAGGGGGCAGCTCCAATGATCCTAATGTTGAGTGCTTTTAGGTCGATCGGAGTCATGGGTTCACAAGTCGGAGCAGGTTTGACGTGTGTCTGAGACTGATCCGGGTAGTTCAGCCCTTTGTACTTGTTTTGAGGAATGTTTGGGGGTTAGTCGGGGGTCTTGTCCCAGGGGTGTCAGGCATCGGGTTGCTCTCTAGGGCCCGGAGGTGCATGGCAGTCATAGGGTGGTCCTCAGGTCCTGGGAACGTCATGGTGAGCATTTTCCAGTCAATGTCAGGGTTTGTGTCTTGTAGCCAGGGTAGTCCCAGCACCATCGGGGTCGATCCATGCAGTCACGTGACTAGGAAGTCAGAGGTGAACTCAAAGCTGTTGTCTAGGGTCACACGTCCCAAGTGAGACCTCTGGATGGGGCCGGAGGAGGAGGGGGTGCCGTCAAGCCGTTGCAGGTGGAGGGGTTGGTCAAGAGGGCTGTTGGGGAGGTTGAGGGCATCACTGACGAAAACTCCAGTAGCTCCACTGTCAATGAGGGCTGAAATCAGTCCTGGGGCACCATCTAACCTGGCATTGATGACAAAGGATTGGGATGAGTGGGACTGGAGTCCAAGGGGTGGTGGGGGCCCATCCAGAAGGTCCTTTGGAGTTGGATTGGGGCCCAGGGAGTGAGGGATGTCAAAGGGGAGATGCTGTTCGTTGGGCATCAGTTCCTGGGTCAGGCAAAGGGTGAGATGTTGTCAGTTGATGCGGAGGTTGGTGTCTCGGAGCCATGGAAGCCCTAGGACCAAGAGTGTGGAGGGGTGGAGTTTGGTTATCAGCATCTGCAGGGGGGCATATGCACGAAATGGGTGATGTCCCCCACCGTAGAGGCATCTCTATTGAAGAGGCAGAGTCACACCGGGACCGGGAGTTGTTGAGCAGGCTCCAGGGCGGAGGTAGACTATTGTAGTACTTGGTGGCAAGTATTACTGTAGTTCTGGGGCTTATTGGTAACTCAGAAAGTTCCCTCTAATCCACACTGTTGCTTGATAATAAACTTGGTGTATTGGGTGCTTCTCAGAATATCAAATACTCTGGTGGGCAGTAGAAGGTTCTCAGTCAACTCCAGCCTAAGCAGTTCACTCCCTGGGAACTACCGAGCCTTTGTTTTCCAATAGACTTCCAAGAAGAGGTTCAATAAACTCTAGCCTAGGTGATTCACTCCCTGGGAACCACTGAGCCTTTGCCTATCAAATGCCTGTCTATTATCTACTAAACTTGGGCTATTTATACTGTTTTTCTGGTGCACAGACCACTATCTACACATGACTCTTTTGTTGTCAACTCCCCAGCCTCTAGAACATATTTGATAGTCCAATTTCCCTTTTGGGAGGCATGTTTTGGTACCACCAGTTCCATCATTCAACTTCTTGTTCCACCATTCCTCTAGATGTCTCTGATTGCCACTTCCCCATTTGCTTCAGCTCCATTTAGCACGATCCCATTCATAGATCCTTCTTTCCCCTTTTAGCACTTCCCTGCATTCCATGCTTCTTTTCCTTTCCCCTTTCAGTCATGTCAAATCGGGCATTGTCAGATCTGATCTTGATCTAGATCATCACAAATTGATCCCATTTTGTCACTTCTGCCAGCTCCCATGCTTCCCCTCCCCATTACAGTGGTTGGACTATTGTTGAGTGGATAGCTTGAGCTGGTCCCTGCCCTTTATTCTGTACTGTCTGTGTATTTATTGGGGTGTTTTTGGAGATATAATTCGTTGAGACTGCTACCAGGAGGCTTACAGTTTTCAGCCCATAATTAAATGTTTATTTTGACTTCTGGTGCATGGTGTGTCCCTGACTGCTGGTACAGCGTCGTATCACCATGTCTTGTCAATGAAGTTATCCATGGCACCACTGTCGACGAAGGTGTTGAGGGGGATTCTGGAGGGGGTGAGGCGGGTTTTGAGTAGGAGGAAGTACAAGGAATGGGAGGGTAGGTAAGCTGTGAGGGTGTCCTGTGCAAGTGTCATGGAGCGAAGATGGGAGACCAGGGTGGGAAGACGTTGGAGTCAATTCTGCAATTTAGTGCATCTTCCAGGTCTAAATTGCCAGGTTGTTTTCCAAATATTTGTAGGTGGTGTCTTCCCCTTTGAAGGTCCAGGTGGCGCATCCCACAACCTGTTGTTGGGGGCACTTGGAGATGAAATGGTCGTTCTCACCACAGAGTATGCAAACACCTTCCCTTCTCCATTGTTCCTGTACATCCTTTGGAACCTCGATCTAGGGTTGTCCTTTCTTCTGAAGCCGATTAGCCCAGAGGGCCTCTTTGTTCCGTTTGTCAGCAAAGTCAGGGTCTTCAGGGTCTTCTGGGGGTTCCTCAGGGCTTGACATGTCACCCGGGTTGTTGGTGGCCATGGCGGCATTAAGTTGGGCCTGGGGGCGAGCGCTGCTGGTGGGGTTAGCATTGAGTGGGCTGCAACTCACTGGGGGTCAGCCGCCAGGAAACATGGGGAGACTGGAGTTTTGGTTTTGGGAGTTAGAGGGTTCGCCGGAGGGCCATGGTGGTCCTCTCCTAGTGATACGATGCTGTACCAGCAGTCAGAGACACAACAGGCACCAGAAGTCAAAATAAACATTTAATCATAAGGCTGAAAACTGTAAGCCTCCTGGTAGCAGTCTCAACAAATTATATCTCCAAAAACACCCCAATAAATACACAGACAGTACAGAACAAAGGGCAGGGACCAGCGCAAGCTATCTACTCAACAATAGTCCAACCACTGTAATGGGGAGGGGAAGCATGGAAGCTGGCAGAAGTGACAAAATGGGATCAATTTGTGATGATCTAGATCAAGATCAGATCTGACAATGCCCGATTTGACATGACTGAAAGGGGAAAGGAAAAGAAGCATGGAAGGATGTCAAAAGAAGCATGGAATGCAGGGAAGCGCTAAAAGGGGAAAGAAGGATCTATGAATGGGATCGTGCTAAATGGAGCTGAAGCAAATGGGGAAGTGGCAATCAGAGACATCCGGAGGAATGGTGGAACTGGTGGCACTGAAACATGCCTCCCAAAAGGGAAATTGGACTATTAAATATGTTCTGGAGGCTGGGGAGTTGACAACAAAAGAGTCATGT
This sequence comes from Termitomyces sp. MG16, assembly GCA_003313075.1. Classification (NCBI taxonomy): domain Eukaryota; kingdom Fungi; phylum Basidiomycota; class Agaricomycetes; order Agaricales; family Lyophyllaceae; genus Termitomyces; species Termitomyces sp. MG16. The sequence goes on from QGOA01001582.1 coordinate 28,797, forward strand.
GTAGATAGTGGTCTGTGCACCAGAAAAACAGTATAAATAGCCCAAGTTTAGTAGAGAATAGACAGGCAATTGATAGGCAAAGGCTCGGTGGTTCCCAGGAAGTGAATCACTTAGGCTGGAGTTTGTTGAGAACCCTCTGCTTTCAGGAAGATTTTTGAAAGCCTTCAAATATATCAATTTTATCATCAAGTCAGTGTGCACTGCAAGTAACATTCTACACCATCAAGCCCCAGAACTATCAGTACTACTTGCAACCAAGTACTATACTAGGGTTCCAGGGGGCTTGGGAGTTCGAGTACTTGCTGCGGTCTTCCCAGTAGCGCTGGTCAATCTGCATGATGAGGGCCTTGTATCTGTCATAGGAGGGTTGTTTTGGTGCGAGTCAGAGGACGTCCTTGATGCGCTGTGGCAGTGCATAGCAGAGGGCATACCGGAGGGTGCTATAGTTCCAGCCTGTCTTGTAAGCTTCCTTCTCAAAACGTATGATGAAGGTGGTGAAGTGTTCCTCAGAGCACATCCAGAGGTTGAAGAGGTTGTCCTCGGCCTCAGCCACAGTGTCGTAAATACCAAACTTACTTGAGAATTTGTTGATGAAGGTCTGCCAGCGGGAGAGGGCTGGGTTGTTCAGGTCGAACTGGATGAGGGCTGTATAGTGGTTGAAGGCAATTCCCTGGAGGTATGAGGCAGCAAAGGCCACCTAGGAGCTGTCAACCTGAAACATGAGTGGCTTCGCCTAAAATGTGTTAAGACATTGGATAAGGAAGGTACGCCATTTTTGGGGGTCCTGGCCCATAAATGCATCAGGCTTTTGGATGTCCAGACGTCCTTTGTGGACGAGGGCATTGCAAGCATTGTCCAGTCCAGTGGCATTGCAGGGAGGGGGGCCGGCATTGTAATAGTAGTAATAGTGGTTACCCCCCC
>QGOA01001584.1:0-25137 GCA_003313075.1 Termitomyces sp. MG16
CTCCCTGAATCCAAGGTCCCTCCTTGTCTGAGAATAAAGGCAATCCAATTATGCAGAATAGCAGTGTGATGGCAATTTTGAAGAAAATCGAGCAGTTGGCAAAAGCTGATTGTATGAAAGCTAAGGTTGATTCCGGATGAAGGTAAGAGATCCCAAAGCAGGACGATTGGTGAAAGAAGGTTGAAAGAATGGAAATAAATGGAAAGATGCTGTGATGGTGTCCAAATATGATGTGCCATGAATAGAAGCAGATGACCGTGATATGGGTGGGTGTTACAAAGAACACCATGCCGGGAAATGTCCCGCAAAGCTGACCGAAAGATATGGGTGGGTGCTACAAAGAACACCATGCCGGGAAATGTCCCGCAAAGCTGACCGAAAGAATCTTGACAATAAAATGTCGAAAGGATTTTGATAATGCAGATTCAGACTGCATCGTTTTGTTGTAGCTGACAATACAGCAATGACCTGCGAATGTCAAAACCTCGTTGGAGGCGCTAGTGGTCCCATCATAACTGGCGGTTAGACTCAGTGGAAAGGGCGGAGAATAGCATGTCTTCGCAGGTAAAGAAGACAAAAAAAATTGTAAGTAATGTATATGTAAACCACAACCAAAATGTTTCCACGCTAACGCTGCAAGAGCGCACCTTCAACTCCTGACAGAAGAGCCTCGCAATTTTGAAATACATGTGTGCAATCTATGGGACTGGGCAATTGAGATTGTTAAAGATTCTATGCTCAAACCTTTTATTGTTTGGGATGCTCAGAGACAATATAGATGGGCTGGACATTGCTAGGAGCGATTTATTACTGAACCTTGGACTGCTAATTCATTTTGGGAGGCACAGGTCCGTTTTTTTTAACTCTTTGAAGTCTGAGATCTGGAAACTGATGAGTATGATTTTTTCTGTAGTTACATCTACCGACAAATGATCCAAGAGCAAAATTACTTCCATTCATACTATATGCAGACAAAACTAAGCTATCAAGTTTTGGAACTGCTAAAGCATATCTGATTGTAGCACGCCTTGCAAATCTCCCACACAATATTTGCAACAACGATGGAAGAAGTGAGGGTCATGTTGTTGGCTGGCTTCCAATTGTATGTGCTCAAGATTTATTTGCAGCAAGTTATATTCTTAATATCAGTTTATATTAGATTCATAAAGAGATGGCAGAAACAGGAAAAACTGGATTTGTTAATTTCAAACATGCAGTATGGCATGGAGGGTTTGAACGCTTTCTTGAAAAAATTGTTGAATATGCAAAAACAGGACATTGGATAGATTGTGGTGACAACAATGAGCGATGGCTTTGGCCATGGATCTTTGTATTATCTGCTGACTATGAGGAAATGTAAGTGTCAATAATTTACAGCTTTTGTTGAAATTAAATCATTTCATTTTAGGTCAGTCATGTCTCTATTATGAGGTCTCAGAGGACTGTGTCCTTGTCCAATGTGTCTTGTACCTCAGAATAGGATGTATGATTTATCATCTTCATATCCATTACGAACCCAGTCACATTCCAAAGCATTATACCAGAAGGCAATGAATGTAGGAACTGCCAGTGGTATTGAAAATGTATTGAAAGAATTCAGTCTTCATCCTATTAAGGTATGTTATTGCATTTCATATACTTTACATTAGTTCACAAACACTACATGTAAGAATTCAATGTGGTCTATTGCATATGGGGACTTACATTGTGCTTTGTCCTATGATATCCTTCATTTCGATGATAATGGTCTATGGGAAGATCATTTTTTCAAGGTTTTCAAGTCAATTATAACAACTCAGTCAGATATAGCTCAAATAGATAACAAGTATGTATTCTGGTGTCTTTTTAGTGAGAATTGAGTTTTTAAGTCTAGAAATTAGCTTTCGTGCAATGCCATGTTGGCGAGACCTAAATCATTTTGACTCTGTAATGAATATTACATTTAACGATAAATTAAAGAACTGTGATATCTCGAAGATAAGTTTTGATTAAATGAAACTTCATATTATATTTAAACCATGTCTCCATTAGATATTTCTATTTGCAGCACACAATGTATTGTCAAAAGACACTGAATCACATGACTATCTTCTTCTTCGATGTTTACACTCTTACCTCAATATTTGAATGTATGCAGGACTTGATCTACATATGGAAGGCACAATTGCAGCTGGTCAAAAGGAACTCAATGATATATTCATACCTTTAATGACTGTAAGTACAAAGAAATCTTTGAAAAAGCAAGTTTATTCCTGATATAAAATGGTTCAGGAGTATATCAAGACAACTAGTGATACTGGCAATGGTTTTGATACTCCAAGCCTTGAATCTCTAGAAAATAACAACGAATCAGAAGAATTTGATGAAGTGGATATACAAAAGACCAAGTCATGGAATTTTATCAAGTTGCACCTACAAAAACATCTGTTTGATGACATTCAAAATAAAGGAGTTATTCGCAACTTCAGTACCAATCCAAATGAGAAGATGCATGGACCACTCAAGAAATCTTATCTTCGATGTTCTAATTTTAAGGATTATTCTAAGCAGGTAAGATTTTAACAATATAAGTTTACAGTTCTGCTATAATTCATTATACATAATGCAAATAACAGATATTGAATGCCAATCACTTTCTTCTTGTTGCTGGTCTTATCCGCAGCAACATTGATGCCTTGGACAGCTTTCATGCATCTCAATTACTTGATCCCGAAGATGAAACTGCTTTGTCATTAAGTATAAAATTTGTTGATTTTGACACTAGCGAGTATGATCAATTACAAGAGCTTGGATCACCATTGCTATCTAGTATGTTCTCTGAGATTGAAGAAGACCACAAGAACAATCCAGCATTCCATGGTTTGCGCATTGCTTTGGGAAAGTTCATGACAAGATTTCTTCCAGCATATGGTATTCCACTTCCACAGGGAAAAGCAGTGAGCTTCCATGAAAGTGACAAGGTATTGTTCAAAATTCTTAAATCGAACTGGTCACTAATCAATATATCTTTTAGATAACTGAATATCGATATCTCAGAGTTTGGTACACTTGCACAGCTAGCTGGGAACTCAAGACTGATTATTTGCGATGCAATTCTGATTTTCATGGACAATCTTGTTATGACTATGTGCTAGTACACTCAGAACCCCAGCCCTACTTTGCCCGTCTTGTCTATCTGTTCTCATGCTTGGTTGACAACCAAACATACCCTCTTGCTCTTATTCAACCCTTTTCACCCCTTTTTTGATACTCTAATCGACGATAAAAGGACAAAGATCTCAAGTTTTTACGCTTTCAAGAGAATTATCGTAAAGAGTGTGAATTTATATCTATACACTCAATAATCTGTGGTGCAGTCATGGTTTACTCTGGTGAAACTATGCCTAACTCATTACCAAGCCGTAACTATTTTCTATTTGATTTGTTAGATTCAGATATATTTTTACGTATACGCAACAATTCACTATAATGTTGAAGTCAATCTCCATCTCATTTACTCACTACATATTACATCTGATCTGAATTTTCTATAATAACAATCTGACATATTATGAGTTTTTTTTTTTATAATTGATTTCAAATATTTAAATTGATTTTAATTATCTCCTTCTTGTGTCAAACTTCCATCTAGGTTTTTTCTCTGCAACATTGACAATGTCTTACTCAGTGGATAATATCCTTGAACTTGTCAACCTTGCACTTGCTGGCAATTTAAATACATCTGGTGCAGGTTCGACTCTGATTTTACAATCTGTAAGTCTGCATTTATTTGGATATTGATGACTTCACAACATTACCATGAATATATCTTTTTCAGGCACTTAAAGCATGTCAGGTTGCATTGGAAAAGGAACGTGATCAAGTTAAACAGCTCACACTTGAGAACAAATCTCTCAAAGCTGAGATTGAGGGTTCTATCCAAGGCAGTGGTGCAAATCAACCCAGAGGCCAATGGCTTACTCATCCTCGTCTTCTTCTGCACAAGTCAGATATTATGAAGTATGCAAAAAAAATATGCAGTTCTTTCACAATTATGGGCAGATGAAAGTGCATTTCTTCAGCAGCGCCCTAATCCATGCCCTACTCTTTGTGGCATTTATGTCAATTCCAAGGCAGTTGAAGCCAGCTTATATACTGCTTGTGCAACCAAGGAGCTATTTGATTGCATGCCACTTCAACTCCATAGCTATATTGTGGAACTGCCTGCATTCCAAGATAGCGTGAATTCTTCTATTGATATTTTTTTCAATGTATTGCTTAATTTTTCCTTCTGTAGGTTCTAAATCAGATGGGATCTTTCTGATCCTCAGTTATTGCTATTCTTCGAAAGCTGTGTCCCATTATTTTTGCTGACTATAATCTTGCTCCAAACTGGTGGATCAAAAGTCACAATCGTGGTGATGATCTAGCTTGTCTTTCTTTGATATCTTGTAATCCTGGATCATCTACCGAAAAGCTAAAATATGATTTGTTTTGTCCTATTATATACTTGGATCCAAAAGATCCCAAGCTGACTGAGATGTTTTTGAATCCAGCCCTAATGAAGATGTGTTCCTCACTGAAAATGATCACACCAACTACTAATACACCTTTCAGCTTATTTCAATTCACAGATTGGACGGTTCCTTCTTTTTGGCCCAGGATCACTAAACAAAAAGACACCATCCATGAATTCATCAGGTATGAAGTGGGGTCCTATCACAACGACATCAGGTTTGATATCTGCATCTGTCAACATTGTGCATCTCATTACTTTATATTTGAATTGGAGTCTCACAGTTAGCACAATACTCAAAAGGCAGTCTATCTTTTGTCCGAAGATTTGGAATTTTCTGCAATAGGAAAAGAAACTGGTATTTCATATGCGAATACATTCTGCGATCAAAAGAAGTTTATTGAGCAAATGAGTAACGAGGCATGGGCACAACGCATGTTTGCAAGATGGAACCTAGTTGTTTTTGACGGTGTCCCTGATCACATCCATTTCATTGAGGAGTCACAAATTGATGATGAGCTGGAAATAGCATGACTTGCTGTATTGGAGGCCATCGATCGTGGTCAGTATGGACAAAATAGCATCAAAAACAACAAGAGCACACCTGTTACCTCAGTATCAGGCTTGTCCAATTTCGAAGAAGACTTTCCAACACCTTCTATATCAAATCATTCCCTCAATTCTCTGTCTGGCACCTTCAAGAATCTGGACTTGCTGGCAGATGGCTCTATTTCCACCACCTCATCAGTGACTACTCAATCAAACTTAGGATCTGCCATGCAAAGGCTTGCAGCCTTTCCACCGACTCTTTCAGCAGCTGCAGACTCAGATTTGGAGAATTTAGATGTCATCAAAGCAGAAAAGATTGATGTTGAAAGACTTATCATCAAAGATCCAGGCACTGGCAGTAAACGGGGTCAGCGCAGGCATGGAAAACATTGTGCACTTGGCCGTGGCCAAGCTGAAAAAGGCAAAGAGCAAGGTGATGTTGAAACTACCAAAGTCATTGAAGAGCGTGGTGAGGGGCGCCCATTGTGTACAACCAGGCGTAAGTAGTGTTTTCAACACTTTATATTGGACTCGATTATCAGGACTATGATTCGGACCTGTCAATATGTCAATGTAATTATCCTCTTTGAACTCAGTAATAAGCTGCTTGTAGTCCACGCAAGAGATTTCTCGCCTTCAGACCCAGAATAAACTCATTTGGCCTTGATGTACAGCACAATATATAAAGTTAAGCTTCTACGAATAATATGGTGAGATGGTCTAGGGGTAGTTATGCTCGATAATACAAGGTAAGTCTCTCATAATACATAAGGTCGTGAGTTCGAATCTAAACTAATGAATATTTTATTTCAGATAAACGGGGAACACTTGGTTGAATCAAAATAGTTAAGACTTTACCAGCTTACTTGCTTACTAGGTAAATATGAATAAGGTTAAAAACGGGAAGTTAGTCAAGTTAGTTAACTAATATAAGACACTAGACAGAGAAGTGACTAATCACCTGAGTGGTGTCGTTAATGAACCAGATTTTGCCCAGATATGATGATGTGTCAATCTGATCAGGTTGCTCCCTCTTTGGGCCTTATCATGTGCTCCTATGATCAGGGATCTCTTCTCTGAATGGGTTTGATCATCCAATGAGTATGATTTTATCTGATCACGGGTAATTTGGCCTGATCATGTTCCCAGGATTTTTCCGACATGCTGTGCATTGTTTTTCATCAGGGCCACATTGCTCATTGATGTCAGCTATATCCAGCCAATCCATCAACAAATTATTATGTACTTGCAACAATCACTTCAGGGCAGCACTGGTTATATGGCACCACCATTAAAAAACGCATTCAATTCCTTGACTATGACCAGAAAAAGGTCAATGATGGATCAGCATGCGCGGAGAATGAAGGCCTCATCAACAAGAGCTCAATAAATTTATTAGTTCATGTTCAAATCTTGATTAGTATATGCATATGTATTGAAAATGTGTCATCGATGGTGGAGGAAAGCAATGGCAGGCTATGACATTGTTGGGATGGATCTCAGAGTCATTCCGAGATCTCGTTGCTGAGCACTGCCACCTGCTCGGCTGTTGCCCTTGCTCAATTGCTGCTCTGCTGGACGGTCATTGCACAATTTGGGATGGGTTTTTCAAAGGTCAGTCTCCCTTCTTCTACAACATTTGACAAGTGCTTTGTTGCAGCTAGTTGTATGCAGCGGGAGCGGAGTCACACCTCAGCGGCAATAGACACCCTAGTGTCATCGTGTTTCAGAATGAATATATTTAAGTGATGTAGAGTAGATACATACCTAGTGTCGTCGTGTTTCAGAATGAAGGAAAACGACGACACTAGGGAGTGAAAATAATATTTCGGTCACGTGATGTAAGGTCACTCCTCAATCAGTAGGCATTCAACACTCCCACCTGACGAGTGTCCACAGCGTCACCGAAATTAGTCTCTGGAAAATTCCCCAACGATACCCATCTGGCGACGGAACTTGTCTACGGCGGTGCGAGTCAACGGTTTGGTGAGGAGATCAGCGGCCATGACTTTGGAGGGAATGTATGCAGGCTTGATCTTTCCGTCATAAACCGCTTGTTGTAGCCAGAACCAGTGACGATCGAGATGTTTAAGACGACCCATATGCTCCGGTTGTTTGGAGACGAGGATTGCGGATTGGTTGTCGAGGTTAAGGATAAGTGGTGATGACTGGGGCGTGCCTATGTCGGCCAGGAAATTCCGTAGCCAGCAGAGCTCGCGGCCTGTCTTGCTTGCGGCAACGAATTCGGCTTCAGTGGACGAGAGCGCTACAATTGTTTGCAGTTTTGACATCCAGCTAACCGCACCGCCCGCGACAGTGAGTACTGAGCCCGTGGTAGAGCGACCATTATCAGGGTTACCGCCGTGGTCCACATCAGAGTAAGCAAGGAAGACGGAGGGGGAGGAAGTGACGGCTTCAGCGGAGTATTCAATCCTGTAATCGAGCGTACCACGAATATAGCGCATTAAATGCTTTACAGCTTTCCAGTGCTTCGGACCTGGGCATGCGTTGAACCTGCACAACACGCCGACAGCGTAAGCTATGTCCAGGCGTGTGCACATTGCGAGGTATAGAAGCGCCCCCGTGGCTTGGATGTATGGGACTGCATGCATCTCCTCGAGTTCTTCCGGCGTTTGTGGGGAGTCAGCTTTTGACAGACGAGCGCTGGGGTCAAGTGGCGTGGCGACAGCCTTACAGTCTGTCATTTCGAACCGGGAAAGCACCTCCTTAGCGTAGGCTTTCTGGTCTATCCACAGTTTGCGCTGAGCCCGATCACGGGTAACTGCGACACCAAGCAAGCCGGACGTGGGGCCGAGATGACGAAGTTTGAAGTGTTTGCGTAGCTCGCTGATAACTTTAAGTATTGCTGCGCATGACTTGGAGGCGAGGGTCATGTCGTCGACGTGAATAGGAATGATGATGCGAATGTTGTCCCGTAGGTAGACATAGACACATGGGTCCGACGTGATGCGCGAGAAACCTATCAAGACTAGCACTTGATGAAGGCGTCTGTTCCACAAGTTGGCGCCCTGACGCAGCCCGTATATACCCTTCTCGAGCTTGGCACAGGCTTCACCTTCGCCTGGCTTGCGTTGAGTGCTGGGTGGAACGTCCTCAGGGAATCCTTCAGGAAACTTCATGTAGAGCTCTGTGTCGATTACGCCGTGTAGGAAAGCTGACGATACATCTACCGACTCGAGGTGCATGTCCTCGACTGCTGCAAGTGCTAATACAGTGTGCACGGCTGCCCATCGAGCGGTTGGGGCGAACGTCTCGTCGAAGTCGATACCTGGCCATTGGCTAAACCCCTGGGCAACCACACGAGCCTTGAAGCGCTCAATTGCACCGTCAGGCAGATGCTTCACTTTGAAGACCCATCTGGAGCCAATCGCTCTGCGGCCTACCGGTAGGTACACTGCACGCCATGTGCCATTGTTTTTAAGCGCATTCATTTCCTCTACCATAGCTTTATGCCACTCAGCAGCATTTTCGCTAACCATGGCCTCGCGGTATGAACGCGGGTTCACGTCATGTCCTCCCACTTTGTAAGCTTGAGCTACATTGGCGTGGATCGTCCCATAGCCGTCAATCTCTACCCCTCGCTCGACAAATGCCCGGCCAGCTAGAAGTAAGGCCTCGTCGGAGTGGACGTTAAGAACAAGGTTTACCTCCTGCTCCCCATGGTTGTCAACGTCGCCAACGTTGACCTCCCATGGGGGCTGCTCCAGCTCCTCGTCGGGGTAAGGGGAAGGTGGTGGCGGCGGCGGAGGATCTCGAGTAAGTGGTGACTCACGATTTTCTTGACGCTGTACTGCGTCATAGTACCCTGCATTCGGTCCACACGTTGGTATGTGTGTGCGTTGGCTTGGTTCCCAAGGCGGTGGCAGGGGTCGTGGCTGGCGCAACGCTTGCGCAGGCTGGTGGTTGTGTTCTGCTCCCACCGAACCTGGCGTGTCTCCCACCGTTCCTGGATCATCTCCCACCGATTCTGGCATATCATCATCACTATCGAGTGGCGTGAGAGGTCCGCCATCGTCAAGCTTGTCAATAGTCGCATGAACTGGTGAGTTGTCTTTGGACTTGTTGGTGTCGGTCGGTGCGGGGTTGATCCACTCATCCGTATCAGTGTCTTGATAATCTGAGTCAGCTGTGTGCTCAAACATATCTAATGACGGCTGAGGAGCACTGGCAGTAGTGAGACCTGGGAACCGTGATTCGTCGAACACGACATCCCTGGACACAATGACTTGTCTTGTCCCAGGGACATATATTCTCCATCCGACGTTATTATCAGGGTATCCAATGAATACACCAGGTAGCAAATGTCCATCTAGACCTCGTCTCTTTTCTCGACTGACGAGCACATACGCAGCGCAGCCAAACACACGCAAATGGCCAATGCGTGGTTTTCTGCCTTTGTATGCCTCAAACGGTGTCTTGTTACGAGGGAGAGCAGAGGTGGGGCAGCGGTTGTGGACATGTCGATACGTGCTCAGCGCGTAAGTCCAGAAGCTTGGCGGCAGATTCGCTTCTGCAAGCATTGATGTAATACTTTCTTCAATCGTTCGGTTCATTCGCTCTGCTACGCCGTTCTGCTGCGGCGTCGCAGTGTTCGTGAATTCGACGCGTATTCCCTCCGATTTGCAAAAGTTCATAAAGTCGCGCAACGTGTATTCTCCTCCTTTATCAATATGGATGCATTTAATCTGCTTCTCGGTGTGGCGTTCTGCTTGAGCCTTGAAAGTTTTGAACGCGCTCAGCGCATCACTTTTCCGGTACATATCATGTACCTCCATCCAGCTTGTACTGTCATCGACAAAGGTTATCCACCACTTGCGGTTTGACTGGTGTCCGCCGACCTGCATCGGTCCATGAACATCGCTAAACACTCTTCCAAGCACCTCTTGTGCTTTGTCCGCCATGTGCGGGAATGATGCCCGGTGCTGCTTTCCTTGAAGACATGGCTCACAGACGCGTGGCAGTGGTGAGTTGGACGATAATCTCAGATCATGTGTAAGATCTTCCTTAATGAGCTGTTCCATTCGATCCTCCCCGAGGTGACACATTCTTCTGTGAAGGAGCGGTCTATCGATCTTGGCAGAGGACGTTGGACCGACGTACAAGACGTTCGCGGCATGTTCGGGTGAGGCAACTAATGTCTCTCCATCTAGGTACGATGTCAGAGTCTTATCGATGGTGGCTGAGAATATCAGTTCGTCTTTGACCAAAAACAGCACTCGGCGTTCACGAAAAGTAACCGCAAAGCCGTGATGGACAGCAAGGGAAGTGATGGACAGCAGATTGTTGGTTAACTCGGGTACGAACAAGACATTGGTGAAGATAACATTGTTAAGCGGATTACCATCTAGACCCCTCCCCCGCGGCCTAAACCTAATTGATCCTTTCCCAGCTGAGTACACCGTCGTGTTGTTAGCAAGACGTATAGGCACCCTCCAAGATTTAAAAGTGCTGGGTAGGAACCATTCACGGTGCGGCGTCATAGAACTCGTGGCGCCTGAGTCTGTGTTCCACATGGTGTCAGAAGTGGTAGCGCTTGACAGGGAGGATCTACAAACTGCTGATTCAGCTTTGACGGCAGGGCCGTCGCAGCCTTCCTCAACCTTTTTTGCGTCGGCAGCCTTGGCCGCTGCGTTTGCCCCGCATCATCCTCCTCTCTTTTTGGATTTCGAGTTTCCATCATCCTTTTTAACGTGCGTCTGTGCCGACTGGAGAACTGGACAATCTGTAATCTTATGTTCACCATCGCACAGATAGCACTTGATTGCGCATGCTGCCGCCGCTGTCTCTTCTGCGGCGGCTGTGCGTTGCACCTCCTCGGTCCGGAACGCTTCTTTGACGGTATCATTGGTCAAATTGTTAAACATTAAGACCGAAGAAATGAAAGACGCATATTCGTCGCGCGGAAGTGCACGAAGCATGGCCATAGAGCAGAGCTCATCGTCGAGCATCTCGAGAGTGTAGCCAGGTTTCACAGTTCCATCAGAGTTGAATCCGGGTGGCGGCCGAAGGGAGCGAATGCGCTGCATAGTACCCTTCACTCGCGTGCACAATTGCGTAAGTGTCTCATTTTCTCGCAATCGTACATTGAAAAGATCGCTGAGTGAATTGAAGCGAGCGTTCGGTGCCGATTTTGAGTGGATCTCACGGAGTTTAGTCCACATGAGCGATGGTTTATCGCAAATTGCATCCACATGAATCTTGTTACCTTCGTCCAGCCATTGGTATATTTCGCCGGCTGCATGATCACTTCGTAGAAGATACGAGTTCCAGGCTGCAATCGACGTGGCACTACTTGGTTCGAGAAGAGGGGGGACTTCTTCACCGGTGACTATCCGTGCACCTCCTACCGACATTAATCGGCCAAACATGGCCTTTTCCCATTCGGTATATTTTATGATGCCGAGTTTTTCCATCGGCGATCGCGCAGCGTGGGTGGGATCATTCATGATAGGCGAGTGAGTCAATTATGGCAAGCATGGGAAAAGCTGAGGGTACAATTGATGAGTGAAGTGTGGGGGAATTTTATATCACTGCTACGTTTGTGTACAGAGCGGTATGTGATTCTACTTATGTCTTCGGTGTGAGTCTGTGGGGCCGGGGCCCATAACCTGTTGCAGCTAGTTGTATGCAGCGGGAGCGGAGTCACACCTCAGCGGCAATAGACACCCTAGTGTCGTCGTGTTTCAGAATGAATATATTTAAGTGATGTAGAGTAGATACATACCTAGTGTCGTCGTGTTTCAGAATGAAGGAAAACGACGACACTAGGGAGTGAAAATAATATTTCGGTCACGTGATGTAAGGTCACTCCTCAATCAGTAGGCGTTCAACATGCTTAATTATAGTTTTCATCGACTTACATGACATTTTGGGGGAACTTTATTGCAGCATAATGTGGAACAATGTATATTTCGGTAGTAATATAGCACAATTTTATCTGAAGTTCGAAGTATGAGATAGTTAGTAAGAACATATTTTTAAAGTGGCTCACCTGAAGTTCGAAATATGAGATAGTTCGAACTTCAGGTGACCATTTCTGCTTTATATTATAAAGTGAAACATTTCGAACTTTATAGAAGTTTTTCAAATGTAATGAAATGGAACGAAATGTATAGTAAGTGGAACGTACGTCATAAACGAATCATATATTATCTTGAACTGAAGTCATTCTCCGCAGTTAGACGTCATTTTTCTTCGACAAACTTGAGGCAGAATCAATAGGCTTGGCATTTCGATCCAGCCCGGAAGTGGGACGCTGGAACGCGTATGAGGACGGGCGTACTCAAGACTCTGAGTAGGAACCATCGGACATGCTGAGATAACTCCGGCAAATTCATCACAGTTGCTCTGCGGAATTCCATCGTCAACGAAAAGGTGAGCGTCAACCACGATGTGTGAGCAGCATCAGCATGACAACCGCCCTCCTCCGTCCGCATTGCGAAGCCGTCAGTAACGAAGCACGTTATAAATTTCCTCGCGGAGAAAATGAATCTCAAAGCCGTCGAGTCGCAGACACTAATGCTGACAGTTTCGAGATCCCGATCGCCTAAATCACACTTGTCCAGCTCCTTCTGCTTCATTCGGCCTTGAGAATATGCTTCGACGCAGGATTACTGGAATAGCCAACCCTCTCCGCTCCCCATTACTTTTGGTATGATCTACCTCGTAATAATTCTTACAGTTATCCCCGATATCATTTGTTCCCATCTCTGGAGCTATATAAACTTTTACGATGTGTTCGATACTTGGTTCTTCCCAATCCAAGGGCTTATAGCACTTCTCTGAATTGCGTGAACCTTGGAATTACCGTGTGAAAACGTCGTTACGCATGCTGTTCACATCGGTGAACTAGTTCATCAATCATGACGACTCACTGCCTTATTCAACAACAGCCTTGATATCAAAGTCACATGGCAATCTACTGCCAGTTAGAATCTACCACGCACAACATTTGCTCTGTTATCTCACAGTCACTACAATGTTCACTGACCAACACGAAAGCTTTGGAATGTCACGACTTCGAGAGGCTAACGTTGACATATCTGGGGTATGTAGCCGGCTCAGTACTTTACCTGGATGGATGTCCTGAACTTATTTCTAATAGGTTGGGCAAAGAAGAGCGACACGCTTTCAAGGATTTCAGAAACCAAGCCATGACCAGAACATATCAACCTTGAATACCACAATAAATGCAATCACTCTGGCCAGTAACGCAGTACCTGAGCCGATAGTCAAGGGAGTGCTGGTGACTGTTGCCGGCATCCTCAGCATTGCCAAGGTATAGCCATGTAACACGCTATCGGATTCAATCTTACATTTTCCTCAGAATACCATTGCAAATCGTGATGACTTTAAGGAGATTATAGAGACATGTCAGAGGATCAGCCGTGTTCTTCAGAGGGCTACCTCCCAGACACCCGAACATCAGCTTGACGACAGTGTCCGTCGTGCATTAATCGAGCTCAAAAGGTGGGACATTATGCCTTACAATTGTTAGCCCAATTACATCTCAAGTTTCTGACGCATCAGCTCAATGGATGCCATTCAAGATACAGCGAAAGCAAAGGCCGAGAAGAATTTAGCGTCAAAGATCTTTCATGTTACAATTAACCATGAGACCATTGTAAAAATGAAGGATGACTTGAATCGTTTTCTAACCATTTTTAACGTGAGTTATGATTGTGTTATTTATTTCTTAACGGAATGTGATATATTTATCCAGACTGAAGTGAACATGTCGACAAATATGAAAGTTGACGAAACGAAAGTGAAAGTTGACGAAACAAAAGTGAAAGTTGACAAGATTGACATGAAAGTTGAGGAACTCTGCGCTGAGTTTCATCCAGGAGTGAACTTCAATTCTCAGACGTATGCATCGACAAACGTCCACGAAGCTTGGGCTCATTCATTTTGTAGGGAGTCTGGGGAACCTGATGTACTACCCAGTCGGCCGGTAGTCTTTTTTGGAAGGGACGATCTTGTCCAGAGTATCACCCAGTCTCTCCTCGATTACCACAAAGTTGCCCTCATTGGCCCAGGAGGCATCGGGAAAAGTACCATCGCCCGCGCCGTTCTCAACGACGAAACAATCGCCTCCAGGTTCCAAGATCGAAGGTATTTTGTCCGGTTCGATGATATGGACGCTGGCCAGGTGAATCTTGGGACATTCCTCGACCGCATTGCAAGAACAATGGGATTAGCGACTTCTGTCAATGCTCAAAATCTGATATTAAAGGCAATTTTGGCATCGGACACACTCCTTGTCCTTGACAATGCTGAAACCTTCTTGCATGCCCCTGTTGATGCTGGACGAATTGCAGAGGTCATTGATGACTTCGGTGCGAGGCTCAATGTTGCCATCCTCATTACCACACGCACAACTGCACTGCCTACAAACCTTGCCTGGGTTAGATTAGAGGTTCCTGTTCTTGAAGAGAGCGCTGCGTGTGAAGCTTTTCAAGCATACTACCCTTCCATTGAAAAATTGATTCTTACCAAACTACTCTCTTCCATTGAATACCACCCTCTCTCGATTAATTTACTTGCACAAGCAGCGGTTCAGAACAAATGGTCACCTCAACAGCTTGTCACTGCATGGGATCGTCAACGTGCAGCTTTACTCGAGGCTGGGGATGGAAAATCCCAAAGTCTTGCTATCACAATTCAGACGTCTCTCAACTCTCCCTCCTTTGCCAAACTTGGTGACATGGTTCATCATCTCTTGCACCTCATTGCGTTCCTTCCTCAAGGAATTAGCAATACATGTCTTGCTGCCATTTCCTTTGAGGCATTGAACATTGAAACTTGTGCAGGTGCTTTGTGCAAGCAATCCATTGCATACCGAAGTGGCAACTTCATCACTCTTCTAGCTCCCATACGCCTTTACATATTGGATCTCCACAAAAGAGATACCTCAATGAATCCATTGTTGAGAGGCCTTAGGAGATATTATGCTGACCACATTTCAAAGTCGCAAATTGTTCTTGCAGATGACATGAACATAGAACATGTCCTTGATCATTGGCTCAGGGACACTGGTGGGAACATTGAAACAATTCTCCATGTATTGGAAACTACAAATAGTTTTTTGTATTTCCTTGTCATCTTTCGACAACGCTCAGTTTCTCTGCACCTTGCTATATCTACTTTGGATATGTGCAAAATCCATGATACTATGTCACACACGAATTTCCACATGGCATCCCACATTCAACAACAACTTGACAAAATCCTAATAAGGAAGTCAAGCTGTCTATGTATCATTTCCATGCTTTTGAAACTGGTTGGACAAATAGAAGAAGCTGAAAACATACATGCACAAGCACGGGTACTTGCTCTTGAAGCTAATGATTTGGATCAGCTCTGTTTGGATGACTATTTTCTTGGATCTTGTTATCTTTGTCAAGGCAATCTTCAGACTGCAGAGAAATTATTTGCAACAGCTTTGAACAATTATTCAGGCCAACTTTCCCTGGGTATGAAGGCTCGATTGGAATGCAATTTAATTCTAATCAACATACTCAGAGGAAGGCCTGGTGCAATACAAAGCTACTTCAGCTTTCTGTACACCCTCAAGCGAAACCATATTACATTTCCCTTCCCTGAAATAAATCAATATGCAGGATACCTTGAACTCCAAAAGGGTCACTTGGACATTGCACAGCATTTTTTTGAGAAAGTACAGCAAATTAATGATGATGATGACTTTTGGAGGTGGAGAAGGTTCATTGGGCTGGCTGATCTGGCTGATCAACATGGTGACTATACAAGTTCAACTGCATTGCGGACACAGTTGCTTGAATTGATGAAAGTCAAACCGGATCAGCTCATCAAAGGTTTCCTTGCTGCATACTTGGCAAAAGAGGGTGAAGTAGAGCATGCTCGGGAGCTGATCCTTCCTCTCATTAAGCAGGTTACCAATTATAACAACCGGGATGTCCTAGATCTGTGTTACTTGGCTGGAATAGTTGAACTGACAGATGAAAAGTTCGATAAAGCTGGAGATTACTTTCATGAAACAATTGAAATCAGTATATCTCTTTCAGACTTAGTTTTCCATGCCCGCTCATATAGAGCACTTGGCGAGATTGCTGTGGTCAAAGGAGACTTATCAAGTGCAAAAGAACATTTTGAAACCACTAATGAGCTGTGCAAGATCATGGATCTCCCAAGAGAACGCTTGTATTTTGACCATGCATGTTATATCCCTTCTAAAAAATTCAATGGATGGAATCTGTATCAAGAGGGTCATGTTATGTGCAGTCATGTTGAAGACAATGCTCAAGCATGAGACCAACTTCCAATCAAATCTTTATTTTGTGAAGCTTATCATTTGAGTGTGATTAACCTAATTACATTTCAAGAAGAACACAAACTTGTGAAATAAAATACAGCTGATGCACTAGGTATCATTCTTATAGGAATAAGGAGCAATTCTGCTTACCAATAAAAATGCTTGCATTCTGTAACCAATCACCCTTGAACACAACTGAGAGATGACTTTTGACACTTCCTCAACTATCCTGCAACAGTAACATATCCAACTGCAAGGCTTCATTCCATGATTCTGTACAGGGTTGGGATTGTCCCCATGATTATCAGATTTATGAGTTGTATTAGTATGGTTGTTATGCCAATCTGAACATATCAACTCTTGGTTTGTATCTTATCCAAAAAGCCACCTAAACAGTGTAATGAATGTTGACTCATGATGAGTAACTTAGAAATTATTCACATCAATAAAGATGGGCCGCTGCAGTGCATAGCAATATCAAGGTCTACAGTAGAGTTTTGTCAATGACTATTTATAAGATTGAATAGTCAAAAAAAGACCAATGGCACAATTACTGAAGCAAAGAGAGAAATTCTAGCTACTGTTTGTATGAAGCTTGAGATCAAATTTAAATGAGTTGAGCTTTTGAGTGAGTTTGAAAAGAGGGGTTTTTCAATGATTGAAGAAGTTGACCATATATATTAGTGTTCATAAATATAAATCCAAGAATTGGATAGCATGATATATATTGATAAGTAGACAAACAAAACATAAAGACTTAACTTCAAAGCCTTCAATTTTCAATGTTGTCTCTGTAGGCATAAAAGATGCTCACATCAAATATGATTTCTGTATAGAAACAGATACATCTCTCTGCAATGTAGCTTTATATTCATAGCCTGTAAACAGAGGTAGTTTGAGTACTACAAGAAACTATGCTAAAACTGAGAAATGACCTTGCTTCTTGTAGGTATTTTTTGATGCTATAAAAGCACAACATATAATTTATATGCAACATGATTAATCAAAGTTTCTTAATTTCTGATGGCCTCTCCAATTATTTATTTCAATATATCAAATGTATTAGTTAATGTAGATAGGAGATTTAAAATTATTTTTTGTTGACTCTTTAAATATATATAAATACATATGTAATTCCAAATCTAAAAGATACAAACAAAAAGGAAAAGCCTCAGTGTTGTGTTATTAATGAGGAAGACAACTAAGTTTTTATTGTACCTAAAAGATACGAACAAAAAAGAAACTACATGACAATATAATAATCAGTATATGCTTTTGTCAATGACTGAGTATGAACTTACAGCCTCAGTGTTGTGTCATTAATGAGGGAGACAACTGAGACTGTAAGGAAACCAAACAACAAACAAGGTGGCAAACAAACATGTGACTGATTGGATGCAAGGACCAGTAAGAAGTAGTCCAACACAACCCCATTGCTGCAGGAAAAAAAGGAGCATGAAAAATAAAATCAATATTAAACCAGACCAAAGCCAAGCACAAAGCAATCATGTAATATGCACAGTAAGGCTTTTGTGAGAATATCTGTGACCATATCTGAAGTTGAGATCCAGGTAGGCTCAAAAAATCCAGATTGAAAATGTTTGTAAATAAAGTGATAGCAGATGTTGATATGTTTAGAGCAGGAAGTAGTAGAGTCAGATTTTGTGATATCAATGGCACTTTTGTTGTCACAAATAAGGGGAAAAAGTTTAGGAACAGGCAGAGAGAGCAATGTAAGGAGTGAGCAAATCCAGATAGCTTCATGCATAGCATGTGCCATCAACATATACTCTGCTTTAGTTGAAAAAAGGGCCATTGTACATTGCCAAACAGAAGACCAAGATATTTGAGAAGAGTAAAAGAAAAAGGCATAACCAGAAACACTGTGTTGAGTCAACAAATCAGATGCCCAATCTGCATTAACAAAGCCACAACTACAAGGAAGTAAAAGGTGTATGGGTAGGTGATTCTTGGGATCTGTAAAGTTGTAAAGCAAGGCAAATTTGATTGTGCCTGACAAATATCAAAGAACTCTCTTGGCAATAAGAAGATAGGAATGTGTAGGGCAAGAGTTATATTGGCCCAAGCTCATGGCCATAAAAGCCAGATCAGATTGTGTGCACAGGCTGAGATAAAGCATTGAACTAACTAAACATTAATAATGCAGCTTTAGGTTCTCATCTAAAATGTCAGGAAGAGAGTCAGGTAGTGGATCTAAAAAAGAATGAAGAGAATGGTAAAGTGGGACTGCAGTGGACTTAGCCTCAAGGAGGTTATAAGTCAAGAGTAAGTCTGTTCTGAAGCCTTTCTGAGAGAGCCAGAGCTCGTATTAAAGACAATCACTATCAATTCAAATTTCCAGATATAGTGTTGTAGGACTGGAATCAACAACTTCAAATCTTTTGTTTAGACACTTTATGAGTCAGAGATATAATTGGACAGAATTTGTAGTGTTCAGGCTGTCATCAACATGCATGCAGATGATAATAAAAAGTTTTAAACTATCAAAAGACATTAAAATTGTAGGATCGAGTACCTTGTCAAAGTAACTAAGTAATATAGCATGATCAACTTCACAGTGGGTAAGACCCAAGTCCTCAAGAGCCTGGCAAAGAATAGTATACTATTCATGAGAAGATTCCTTGAAACTATATAAAGCCTAAAGTAGCTGGTAACAGGAAAATGAATTAGATTCAGAAAAACCTGGAACCTGTTTACAGGATACCTCATAAGAATGGGGGGCATTTAGAAAGGCCATCTTGACATTGAACGTGAAAAAATAAAAGTCGTATTTAGCTGCATAAGCAAGTGTGATCTTAATACTAGTTAACTTTGCAACAGTATAAGAGCAACCTCTAGAGGCTTTGGCTCAGTCACACAGCTGGCAGAGGGAAATCCAAAGAGAACAAGTCTAGGAATTCCCTATGCCAGGTTGGATGCTTCTGGGGCTTCCAAAGTGTGGAAACAACTGTACAGTACAACAAAACCTTAAAAACTTGAAAATTGACTAACCAAACAACTGTGCAAACAAGGCAGGAAAACTCCGGACTCTAGAAGTCAGAAAGGCAAACTCTGGCTTATATAAGCAGTCTGGAAGCAGTGCTGAAGGGCCAATACTTGTCTGAATGATAGCTAAAGAACCAGAGCACCTCAAGGGCTGAGAATAGTACTAACAGATAGTGTTGAGGGAATAGAAACAGCAAAATGAGAGAATGATAGAAGAAATAAAGAAATGAATAAAAGAAGAGTGAAGGAATAAGGAGTGAAAGAAGGAAGAAATGAGGAGTCCCCTGACAATCATGGCTTTGTACTCCAAAATCACAGCAAGTTCAAGTGCATAGTCCTCAGCAGAGTGATCCAAGAAAGATGAGGCCACAATTAGAAAATGAAAATTCTAGATAGCCAAAAAGACTTGATCTGGTAACAAGGTCCATGCAATACAATCAGCATAAAGACATACAAGGCATTCATTATGCACAGCTATTTTGTTGTTGTATGCACGGCCTTTAGTCATTAAAATGACAGTCTAATGAGTATAATGGGGTACTGAATCTGATGGTAGATCTGTCAGTGGTATCAAGGGTGATGAGGAGGAAGACAGAGGTGTGCCAGAATGAGATAGCAAAGGTGAAGCAAAAATAGAAGAAGAATCAGAAGGTGCAGAGTTCAGACAAGATGATGAATGAACAGGTTGTGAAGAAGGGGACTTTGCAACAGGAGATGAATGAGGTGGAGGAGTTGAGATGCATCAAATTGAATGAGGACATAAGTGTCCAGGGACTGATTTGTTGAAAATGACATCCCTCAAAAAGAAATACTTTCTATTTAGGTCACACACCCTCCAACCCAAACAATCTTTGTTATAAACAAAAATTGCTTCAAATTGCTGACCTGAACATTTGGGCCAAATTTTGATTGGATACAGAATAAAGCAACAACAACCCCAGACTAAAGATCTGGCTTATTGCCCTCCATAACTTCATACAGCATTGATAATTAAGGCAATTTGGATATAGAGAGTTGGTTCTAGAGATACTGAGCTGTGAGAATTGCATTACTAAGAAAAGACATTGGAAAACCTGACCATACTATCATAGCTTGGGCAGAGTCTTCAATTATCCTAATATATTGCTCAGCCTTACCGTTCTGCTAGTGTGCATATAGTGCGGTCATTTGGTGAGTACTTTTCTGAGAGGATAAATAATCATGTAATTTTCCTGAAACAAATTCTTTTGCATTGTTCAAATAGACTATGCAGACAAGATTTCCTGACTTTAATTCCTAGGAAGCCTCAACATGTTTGAAGTGTAAGACAGCTTAAGTGCGAGACAATAATAGAGCTGTGCTATCAAAGTTTGAGCAGTTATCAAAGATAGAATAGAAATGGTTAGCATGGCCATTGGAGAATAAAACCAGAAAAGGACCACACAAATTCATATGAAGAAGTTTACAAACTGCAGAAGCACAATAGTTCAAGTGGTCAAAAGGCCTAGCAGGGTGCTTGCTAAGAATGCAAGGTATACATAAGTCATTGTTAAAAGAACCGCCATACTTGACTCCAGATGCATAGTTTTTTGTAAGAATTGCCTTTGTTATATCATGATCTGAATGACCAAGACAAGCATGCCATAGTCAGCATAACATCAAGGCAAGGGAAAGAACTTGAAACCAAAGTGGATAAAGCAATCAGTGAAGAGGTGGATTGAGATGTAGGAAAAACAAAATCACAGATTAAAGAAGATAGATGATTGTGGACTGATGCCATGATAGAACTTCTCTAAAGTGAGGAAATCAATAACAGAAAAAATATTGATGTGGAGCCTTTTTCAAAAATTAGTTTCAAGTCATGCTCTACTATTGAGCCAACAGCAAGCAAATTAATTGATATATCCAGTGTGTGAAGACAGTCTTCTAATGTAATGATAATATTCTTGCTATTAACATGGGTTCAAAAATAAGCCTGTCCACATGCTAGGATATCAAGAGTCCCACAATTTGCAGTGCCTATAGGGACTGCCTAATCAACATTGTACATCTAGAAAAGGCAACAATCACAAAGAATATGTATTGTCCATCTAGAATCAAGTATAGAATTAAATTGTGTTGTAGCACTTGGTTGCAAGTAGTACTGTTAGTTCTGGGGCTTGCTAGTGTAGACTATGACTTCCAATTCACACTGACTTGATGACAAAATTGAGGATATTATAATGTTGAATGCTTTCAATAATATTCTAGAAAGCAGAAGATTCTCAATAAACTCCAGCCTAAGCAATTCACTCTCTGGGAATCACCAAGCCTTTGCTCATCAATTGCCTCTCTATTCTCTACTAAACTTGGGCTATTTATACTGTTTTTCTGGTGCACAGACCACTATCTACACCTGATTCTTTGTTGTAAACTCCCCAGCCTCCAGAACATATTTGATAGTCCAATTTCTCTTTTAGGAGGCCTGTTTTGGTGCCACCAGTTCCACCATTCAACTTCTTGTTCCACTATTTCTCTGGATGTTTCTGATTGCCACTTTTCCATTTGCTTAAGCTCTATTTAGCACAATCCCATTCATAGATCCTTCTTTCCTCTTTTAGCACTTCTCTGCATTCTATGCTTCTTTTCCTTTCTCCTTTCAGTCATGTCAAATTGGATATTGTCAGATCTGATCTTGATCTAGATCATCACAATTTGATCTCATTTTATCACTTCTGCCAGCTCCCATGCTTCTCCTCCTCATAACAGTAGTTGAACTATTGTTGAGCTGATAGTTTGAGCTGGTCCTTGCTTGTTGTTCTGTGCTTTTGTATATATTTGTTGAGATGTTTTGGAGATATATATTTGTTGAAACTGCTACCAGGAGGCTTACAGTTTTCAGCCTATGATTAAATGTTTATTTTGACTTCTGGTGCATGTTTTGTCTCTGACTGCTGGTACAGCATTGTATCAGTGTTGAAATAGAAGCAAGAGCCATTGGAGAAGCAAATTGGAGAAAAGCCATGTATGGTGGCAAAGAACAGTCAGGATCACAAGATATATAAGCAGACAAATCAATATCATTGTTTGAGTCATTAGCAGCAGAGATATCTTGCTCATCAACCTCATTGACAAAGAGTAACGGAGTAGATATAGGCTGTGTATCCAAGATAGTTATATTAGCTTTAGGACAAAGATGTGCAGGATCATAACTATTCTCTATTCCAGCACTCTTGGATCAGCATGACTCTATAGAGTAACTATACATATTATAATTTGTGCATAGAGATGCAAAGTCAAGCAGTAGTTGAGTCAGATGTAGTATTATTAGCATTCAAAGAGTTTGTTGAAGGAGGATTGACAGTGAGAGAAACAGAAGATTGTGTTGAAGTTTGACTGAGGCAAGATTGAGAAGCCATTGCAAATCAACAATGTTTGGTGTCCATGTTCATTACTCTAGTTGTTAGTTGAATAAATTCATACATTTCATTTGGACCAGCATTCTTTTAAGAAAGTTGAACTTCTTTTTTCAACATGGACCAGCTATTTTTATTAGATAAGACATTTACAAACTTCTATATTCACTACTAGAGAGTAAAATCTCAAGCTGTGCTATTCAATTGATGTACTGCCAACCACCATGCTTGGACATAGGCAGGAACCATGTTTGGGGATGCTATTAACACAAAAACTTTTGACTTGGTAAATTCTGTGACTGAAGTGCTACCAATCCCAAAATGTTTATATAAGAAAGCAAAGAGATCATAAGCAGAATAGATAGGTAAATTGTAAGGGCCACCATGCTTAAGAAGAAGAAAATCCTGTATTTTCTAGGATAATTTCCCAACAATAATGTGTTTGACAATATCATTGTTCTGCTAGAAAATCCAAAATGCATCAGTCTTCTCAAACATGAAATCAAAATTTTAATGAGAAGAAAGTGCTATGGGACTTGTTGGATCCCAAAGATCTCCAACATTAGGAATTTCACAACTGTGGCCTCATAGACCTATGCTAGTGATGATTTGTGTAACCACTAATTTCCATGAAACCTATTCTACAGTAAAACTGTAGCTAATAAAGGTAATTTGATGTTAGAGAAAGAGATATCAGCAGAACATGGAATGCATGGTTGCAATTGTTGTGGAGGAGAAAAAGATGGTGGTTGGAGAAATTGATTAGACAATCAATTGTGATTCAGGAAAAGATAAGGAGGAGGATTGTGACAAAGCACTGGAGAAGAAATATTATAGCAGGCAACATTGGCATTATTAAGATTGTGTAAAGGTCAAGTATTCATATGACGTTGAAAACAAGGAGGAATATGGTCAATATTTGGAGTAGAAACGTAAGCTTGTCCTTTAAAAGCAGGTCAAGAGAAAATAGAAAAAGAAAAATCAGAAGAAACATTGGAAAAAGCAAAGAAAGTATAAATTGGTTGTGAGGTATGAGTTGAGGTTCAAGGTGATTATTTCAGTGAGGTGGGAGTGAGTGGTACAGAAGAATTGATACATAACTGAAAAAGGGAAACATTATAAGGTTGGACTGACAAAGTGTGAAGAGAAACTAAACAAAGATCTTCAGGACAAATAGAATTTGCTCTGAAGGCATAAATAAATAGTAGACAGGAAGTCACTGGAGAAATCAGAACTGAGCAAGGACCAGAAAGTTGAGAATAAACAGAGTTTGGTTGAGAAACAGGATTAGATTCAGAATAATAAGTATGAACAGAAGGTGGAGGAAAAGAAGGTCAATGAGGTGCAGGAGCATGAATATTGATGAGTATATATGGTGAAAGTAAAGGTGGTACAACATTATAATTTGAAAAATAGAAATTATATGTAGGTTCTATTGTTGTGAAAAGTTGGTAGTGTATCGTAAGAATTTAAAGCATGAAAAAAAGTATGTGGATGTTGTGGGTTGTGTCAGGTTCCGCTAACAACAGGGGCCTCTGGGGGCAAGTGGGTCCTTACTAGGTGGACTCGAAGTCTACAGAGAGTCTCCAGGTAATGGAGGATGAGTTCTGGTGCTTTGGGTGGGGCGCGGGGTGGCTACAGAGCACCGGAGTTTGTAGGAAGAGGTGGAGCAGAATCCCAGGCTAAGTCCAAAATACAGGGATGGGAGAAGGTGGAGCCTTGTTAGGGTGGAGGAGAGACATGGTAATCAGGGAAAGAGACTAAGACCAGGAGACTGAGACTGGAACCGGGAGACTGAGTTAGAATTGAAGTGAGACTTTTAGAAGGCCGAGAGACTTGAGAGGATAAGAGAGATAGATTGAGATGAAGTACAAAGTAGACAAGAGAGTATAAAGATGTGTTTATAGCAATATCAAGACTACTGTAACGGGTTGCGGACTACCAGCTATATACCTGCATTGGCTAAGGTCCAGTTCATCTGGGTGAGTTCCGGGTTGGGTCCCATGTAGTCAGTTCTGTGCGCTGTATTGCCTGGATACGATGATGACGCCAACTGTGGTTGGGTGCGCTGGACGTATACGCAGTACAACGCCGTCTCCAGCGCCTGGCGTACGGGTTTGTGAGGAGTCCCGGCAGGGTCCCGGTGTGCTTGAGCAGAGGTGATAGGGCGATGCGCTAGACGATAGCGCCTCGGGTGCTACCTAGCAAGTGGTAAGCGTCGTAGTTTAGGAGAAGTTATGGAGAAATAAACGAATAGCGCAGCGTAGCGTGCCTGTAGGTGGCACCGTAAACGACGAAGACGAGATAGACGAAGCTAGCGCCGAACTTGGTTGCAAAGTCAGGCAACGCTAGCGCGATTTGAACGCTAAGTGTAACTGGGTGCTCAAGAGGTTACGATT
>QGOA01001588.1:0-18379 GCA_003313075.1 Termitomyces sp. MG16
AAGCAGGTAATGTGGATGGTCACAAAATTAGTCATATGAATCTATAGTAGACATCATGTGTAACTGTTCTGTAGAGGTTATGATCTTGTGTGTATCACACAGTGCTGAATCAGACTGCAGTATTGGATTGATTAGAACTAGAGTGAATACAAGATGTTATCTTACATAATACTGTACTGGATACCTATAGCGTCGTTGGCGCTAGTACAAGTATGATGTTCCATTACATACCCCCCAATGAGACCGAACACTCAGTCTTAGGAAAGGAGTAGAAGTGAAAACAAAATATGCACAGTAGTGCAAGCATCAGTCAGAGATGCATATCGTGTCATGGGCAACGGTTAGTACCATGAATGAGGTAGTAGTGTCCTCAATAACACTTGAGCTTGAAATATCTGAGTGCACCAGTGCACATACAATACAAGCAGCAAAAAGGCACAATAAAATTGAGAGTAACAAAAAAATATATATACATGCTACACAGGAGTGCGTGTCAGCCTGGAAATGTTGAGTGTATACTCAGGATTACCTAACAAAATTAAGTGGATCTATGACCCATCCAATGAGGCCCCACGACCGCACCCATCTCTGTCACCATTGACTCCTCCTATGGTGCGACATTAATTGCGGGAGGAGGAGGCGCTGATTCCGTCCTTGGTTAGGTAGTTGACCCCTTGACTGCAGGCGAATCTACTACCATAGGCTCAGTAAGCACAACATTAATTGCAGGAGGCTTGGTGGTGAGTGTACCATGCGCTGACATTCAGTTTAGGAGATTGACCCGATTTGGGTCCATTCCAATGAGGTAGTAGAGGCCATTGGCCTCAGGGTTGACCAGGAGATTGCTCTTCTCATGGTGCTTGAACATAAGACAATAATGGTTGTCTTTGGTCATCTCCTGCCATCCATCCCATTGTGGAATTGCAGGAGGGGTGCCATACGTAGAGAGGTGCTCCATGCGCTCATCGTCAATCTGCTTAAAGATGTCCATAGACATCATGGGAGAGTGGAACTGCTGTTTCAGGAAGACCACACCGTAGGTGTAGGTGTGGTCTACCCAGTCCAGTGGAATCTGGTTGTGTAGAAAGACATGTAACATGTTGTCGTCGGAGAAGTTCTGTGCCTGCTTGTCGGGCATGTGAACTTGATGAATCTTAAGCTTTGGCCCACATTGGGGCTCAAACAGTTGCTCAGAAAACATGGCATCATACAAGGCAATCACCTCACGGTACAGCCCTGGCCAGGCCACAACAAGGGTCATGCGCTGAACAATCATGGGTTTGGCTATGCTATTAGCACAGAGAGCTTGACATAATGCGAACCCGAATAGGGTTCACCAGTGCATACAGTAGGTGTGGTCCACCATGATGCCCTGATAGGTGTTTTCCAGCCTGGGACGACCAAAAATCAGCACGTACTGTGCCAGCTGATCCAAATTGAATGGTGTGGCTGGATCTTGAGCGTGCATTATGCACAGTGCTGTGGAACCATCTTCTTTTGTGTGCAGAAAGTGCCCCAGAATGTGTCATTGCTCCACAAGAGTGAGGTTGTCAGGGCCCTGCATTGGGTTGACGAGGTCCTGGTATTGAGGCTCCTTCATCAGGAGCTGCATGGTCTGGTCGTGCAGAGCGTGCAAACATCTGAAGCTCTGTGATCAACATATAGGCAACAATTCTGTTGCAACATGGGATGTGAATGTTCATATAATACTTGTAGAGCCGGTCTAGCTCTAACAGAGTGCAGGGAAGACTGCGTGAGGCATGCTTCTACACAATTGTACCCAGGATGTGGGCACACTGGCCAGAGGCATACTTATACAATGCCGCTCTATTGGCATCAGCTCCCATCAGCACCATATTTGTGGCATACGAATAGTAAGTGCAGTGGCTGAGTGCTCCTCTAAAGCACAAATTCATTCGCTCAATATTGGGCAGCCCCCACACTTTCACTCCCAAGCCATTGGGAATTCTCTCTGAGAACTCATCCTTGGCCCTATATTTCAGGGCCTGCAACTCCTTGGCATGGTTTGCCTTCTTCTTTGTGATGCGCTTATTGTGCAATACTCGTTGGAATTGGTCCACTGCCAATTCCCCCTCCTCTCCATCCTTCTCCTGCTCTGAGCTCAGCTCTCCATAGTCGCTCTTGTTGGACAAGGATGCAACTAGTGCTTTGCCTTTTCCAGGCACAGGTTTCCCTCTCATGGTCACCACCAGACCATCATATTGTTCTGGTGTGCGGGGGTCTGGGGTCAAGATGACCACGGAGTACTGTTCTGGCAGGGCTGGTACAAACACCAGCAGCATGAAGAGCATCTGGACTTCTCCCGCTTATGTGGAAATGCCAGCAGGGAAGGCTATGACCTCTAATTTGAAAGCATCAAGAGGCGGCTTGCGGCTGCAACACTGATGAGATGGCCCCAACTTTGCCAGGGCAGACACAACAGTTTGTGGCTGAGCCACTAGAGGGGCAGGCACATTTTGCGCCAGAGTTCTCCCTCCCAACTCAGCGCAGGATGTACTAAGAGTTGGCACCTGAGGCGCTGTGGTAACAGTTTTGGACCCCATAGGTGGGGCCTGAGATGATGCGGTTTTCCACTGACCCAAGGACAGGCCAGCCAGAGGCTTACTGGCGACAGCCAGTGACTCTGACTGAGCCTGAGGGGCCATGGCAGGTAGCTGCAAAGACAAAGCAACAGGCTGAGCAGGCTGATCCAGGCACACTGGTCATGCTGCCGATGGCATCCTAGCCTGTGGAGGCTCGACCGGTCAGACGGGCTGATATCTAGCCCTCTTGACCTCAGCAGTTGGTTCCTCAATGGATGAAACTTTGCGCTTAGATGCACAATCAATCTGTTCCAGCGCTGATATGCACTGCCTCTTCATCAGCTCAATCTGGTCAAGCAACCTCTCCATGACGACGATGGCCAAACTGTCCTGCAGAAAGGACACAGTTGCAGGGACTGGCTGTCCCGCTGCTTCAAAATGGCTGAGGAGTGCGTCTGGCACTGCTTAGTCCTGCACTTGTGGCGCAGATTCCCTATATAGCTCTACCATGGGCTGATGCGCCCACAATACAGATGGCGGTCCTGTCACCACACCTGCATATGTTGGAATCAACACATGTGAGCATGCTGGTGGTACCTGATAGTAGCGCTCTGAGTGAGTGCTGTCCTCTGGGTGCTCATAACGCCCCTCATCATCAACTTCCATTTCTTGTGAGTGGAGGGAAGTCTGGTATGAAAGCAGTCCTTTGAAGCCTGGATAGGCCATGCCCACCAGATGGTGTTGGCCTGCCACCAGATACAGCAGCTGCCCCTGGTAGTCTGACGGATACTGTCACATTTGTATATTTGGGGGTCTCCCTCTGCCACTAGAGCCTTGCAGGCTCTGATCACTTTTTTGTAAAACAGCACACTAGCAACGTGTATTTGGACTTAGGAGGAGAAAAGAAGAAAAAAATCTCCTAACTCTGCCAGTAGTGTAAACAACCACAAATACCTGCCACCCAGTCTTTCACTGGCCATTAAAGTGGACTTCGTCCACATTTCACCACTACATGTGCGTTATGCACGTTTTGCTAGCTGTTGAGGGTGTTTCATGCCCTGCAGCTCTAGGTACCTGTCCATTGCTGCAAGATCTTTGCAGTTCACTAGCGGTTTCCAGGTAGTATCACCTAAGCTCCACCTTACCTCGAATTCGAGGTTTCCCCCTATCTACCTATGACCTATGAGCTCATTTACAAACCATTCCTGGTCATCACCAGTTCCAAAGTCATATGGTTCTGGGGTTGCGCAATTAGGGAAGAGCATGTCACTATTGGCCAAGTATGGTTGCAACAACAACACATGGAACTTAGAGACTATCCTGCATGCCTGCAGCGCATGGGGCAGTTCCAGCATGTAGTTAGATGTGCTTGGCTCAGCCTCAAGGACCCTATATGGTCCAATCCACTTCAGACACAGCTTACTTGCTCTGCCTTTTGGCAGGTTCAAGTTCTTCATCAAAAGGTACACTAGGTTCCCTTTTTCAATGTCCAGATCATCACATCTGCAATTATTCGCATGTTTTGTCTGCTATACACATGATTCTATAATCGCATCATGGGCATCTGCTAAGTTTTGTAGCCCATTGTGCACAAACTGCTTTACTCCAATATGAATAGCTTCGTCGGTGCAAAGTTCACAAATTATGGATGGCATATAGCCATTATTGAGTTCAAAGGGTGAATACCCCGTGGTTTTGGATATGCTCATGTTTATCGCAAATTTGATGAGTAGACATCTATCCACCCAGTCCTTCTGATCAGGACAAACAAATGCTTGCAGGATCTGCGCAATGTTTCTATTTGCCTGTTCTGTCTGGCCATCTGTTTGCAGATGAAAGGACATCAACATGAGCAACTTTGCTCTGAGCATCTTGTGCAGCTCCTTCCACTATTTGGAGGTGAACTTAGCATCTCAATCACTTACAATCGAGCTCAGCAGTCCATGGAGGCATACTATCTCCTTGAGATAGATCTAAGACAAGTCCGAAGCTGTCGTGGTAGTCCTCAATGGAATGAGATGGACCATACTGATCATTCTGCAGATTACTACCCATAGGTAGTTACAACCCTTCCACTCTGGGAATAGACCTATAAAGTCCATTCTGATCGAGTCCCAGGGTTTGATTGGTATAGGAAGCAAATGAAACTTCTCTGGTGGCTTCAATGTCAATACTTTTGACTGTTGACATAGCTCCCATGTTGAGCAGAATTGACTTGTTTCCTTGGCCATTTGCAGCCACCAGTACCAGTGTTGCACATAGTCCAGCGTTTTCTGAGTTCTAAAGTAGCCCACTACTCTGTGGGCCTGATCCAGGATAGTTGTGATCAATGACCTCTCCTGGGGAATGCAGATGACTCTGGACCCAGTGGGTCTAGTAAGATAGACAAGTTGCTCCTCCACCTTGAAGCGCAGATGCACTTGAATATTGTTTATAATCTTTATGAAAAGATTGTCATCCTTGTATCCTTGCTGGATACGTGCACAAAATTGTGCATTGCCTAGGTCAATTGGCATGGGGTGACAGTCATGCGAGTCCAATGCCTGCTGAAGAGTCATCTCTGCACCACTAGGGTGCACTTCCTGCCTCATTTCTTTGCCTGACTGGGGAATCTCATGATCCACCAGCACCTGCACCTCAATATTGTGAGCTTCTTGCTGTTCTTGCAGTTGCTTGCTGCGATGTGATTCCTGCCCTTGCATGGCGTGTAGCTCAACTGTATGTTCCTTGATTTCATGGAACCTATGCAGGGGCAAGTCCTTGCCCTCCAGGTCGATGCGTTTGTCTGCCTGAATATAGTCATGTGCATCATGGACGTCATCTCAAGTATCACTCTCAAAATATCAAGACAGGCAGTCTGCCATCTTGTTCAATTCACCTTTTACATAGGTGATGTGAACTGATATTGTGACATGTAGTCGATCCAGTGACTTTGTCGTGGTGATAGATGCACTTGGGTCTTAAAAATTTGAGTGCCTTATAATCCATAAATGATATGGATCTTATATCCCATCAGCTTATCCTCCTACTTTAGGAGGGCTTTCAGGATAGCGAGTGTTTCCAACTCGTGAACAGCATAGTTCTGCTGTGCAGCAGTGAACTTATGGGATATAAATCCTGCTGGTTAGCAAGTTTGCCACATTTTACCTTGGCCAAACATGGCCCCAACCCTGGTCTTCGATGCATCGCATATGAGCCAAATGGGCTCATCAATGCATGGATCAATTGGGCAGATCACTGGCATCTTCATGCAAATGCGCTTAATCATCTCAAAGCACTGCTGATGCAGCAGTCTTCAGTGAAAAGGGGACCCATTCTGGGTCATGGCCATCAGTGGCCCAGTGTATGCCATGATATCTGGTAAAAAGTTACCAATATAGTTCACTAATCCAACAAAGCACTGGATATCATTATATGTGCATAGAGTATGCCACTCTCAAATACGATTGAGTTTGTCTGTGTCCAGGTGAATACCCTTCTTGTCAATGACATGACCAAGACAGTCTATACTGGATGTGTACAACTCGCACTTCTTCTATTTGAGGTAGAGGCTGGCCTTACGTAGTTGCTCAAACACGACTCATAGATGCTGCTTATGCTCCTCAATGGAGTCTGAAAAGATGAATATATCATCTAAATAAACATGTATAAACTTCCCAATTACATCTCAGAAGATTGAGGTCATTAGCCTCTGGAATGTTACTGGTGCATTACAGTCACCAATCTGCATGATATTACTCATGAATGTCCCCATCAGGGATGAAAACAGCATCTTTGGTATATCCTCTTCGCATATGCAAACCTGTTTATATGCATCTGTTAGGTTGATTTTTGACCTATTTCACTGTGGTGACATCTTCACATATGACTTCCTGATCTGGAAGGGGTGTTACGTCCTGGACTGTATTATCATTGCACTGTTGCGCATCCAATGCAGTTCATAACATCCCATCCTTCTTGGGAATACACAGTAAAGGTGCAGCTTGCACTGCTGGTTGTGGTTCCCACCACTTTGCATTTATGTATCTGTTCGTCTTTTCATGAAGCTGATCCTGTAGTGCTTACAGACAGCGAGGCAAATGGTACTTGTACTGCTTATTATCTATTATTGTCAATGAGACTAATCTCATGATTAACCTCCTGCCATGGAGGAAGTTCTTCCTTTGTTCTGTTGACAATATCAGCAAACTCATGTTGCCATTGCTGGCGCAATTGAGGAATATCTTCCTCTGTAAGGCTCACTGCCTTGCCTTTCCCTTTCGATATGCATGCTATTCGCGGCTGAACCTTTGGTTCAAATCGCTCCCATAAGGCATATACGTGCTCTTCTGTGAGATCTCCCAGATTCAACCTTATGACTGGTTGCCTCCTTGCCGCTCTTGTCATTGATGATGCCCAAAGTTTGGTCACTAACAAATATAGCTATAGTGTTACCATACCAAAAGCTTGCATTGGGCGTGCTAAAAGTGATAAGAGGAGTCCCGGGCAGGTCCCAGAGAATGTGCCTATGAAAATAAGGTAAAGTCAGAAAAAGGGGTCGGCAAGTGTCAAGCGCTAAGGCAAACTGCCTAGGGGAGAAGCGGTAAGTGAACATGGCAATGTAAGTGGCAAGAACACTGTAAGCTTAGCAAAATCTAAGCATCATTAATGCCTGCCATAGCTGCAAGGCATGAGTATGTTGAGGGTTAGTGATAGTTTGCAACTGCCGATGACTTTGATGTTGCCGACCGTAAGGGAGACTGGAGTAAGGGGGCAGGAAACTCTGTTCTTCTTGTTTTGTATGTACAAGTCGGTAAGTACTTTTTATACTACAAGGAGTTCACTGTCGCCAGTGACTAACAATCACCAAAGTGCGGTAAACTAGAAAATTTTATAGAGGTAGCTCCAATGGTTTCAGATTCCTACCATCCATTCAAGACCCTTAGTGACACCAGGTGGCAGATCGTGACGCTAAAACATCAATCCATCAACCTTCTGTCTGTCCAAAATACTAAGCGATGTCAGGTGCCAAATTGAGGTGCTAAGCAATGTCAGACGCCAAGGTCAAACGCCAAGCTGTCTGTCAACTTTTGATAGATCCTCAACCTTCTTGCTAAGCGCTGTTGTCAGTGACTGATGCCATCTGTCAGTTGTCATTCTGCTTGCTATTGGCACTATCATTGATCAGATCTGCTTCTTGCTGTGCATGGCCATCAAATATTGCCAAAATTGGTTAATTAGCGTGCGCTAAGGTATCCCAAGCCAGTGCCGTGTTGCCGTAGCCTGCCGTTGATGTGCTGATCCTGTATGGGGTCCTATCATCGTATTTGATGATGATTGCACACTTCTTGCCTTCAGCAATACACCATCAAATACAATATCTGACGCTTCAGAGATCTTATCCTCCCATGCATGACGGTATACTTCTCCCGTCTGGGTTGACTGTACCCTTTCCATAGTATGTGTCACCATTGACGCTACCAACTCGTTCCACTCTCATGGCATTTGTGGGTTATATGCCCATTGCACTTTTGGCCGAGGCACTGGTCAATCCATTAGCAACCTCGTGCTTCCCACAGTTCATCCTTGACGAAATCCTCCATCCTTACTTGAGAGCTAGTTGGTTGGCATTCCAGCGACTCTACCATGTGTTTACCATGCTTATTCTTATGCTGTATAGCCTGATTAGGCTTTCCATTTGTACACCCAACCACATCCAGGTGCTTCCCCTTCTTCAGAGTTCCTTGAAACTCTTCCTCAGACATCAAGATAGCAGGTGAGTCTGCCAGCAAGCTTTTTGGTGGGACATGTTTGTCCTCCACCTCCTGTACAGTCACTCTCTTGCGACCATCTAGTCAGTTGCGTTCATCATGCCGCTTTTCAGTTGCGTGATAGCACCTCAGGCACCCATCCATATTGTTTAACACAACTTTCTCTGCCTTCAAAGGCACACTCTTCACAACGACCATGTCATTCATAAAGTCCAACGACACCTTGTTCTTATGCATAAACAGCGTACCAATGATCATATTGTAGCAATCAAAATTTGCTATGTCCACATACTTCTTGGTCAATGTCCCTGATGTCTTTATCTTCACTTCAGCACCAAACTGTACCATAGCATGACTCCCTACGGTTCCCAACTGGATCAATGGCTCCTCCAATTCATGAACACAAATTACATTAATGTGAGCAAACTGGGGCATAATGCCCGTAGTGGTACTCCCAGAGTCCCACAAAGTCCAGGCTGGATGTCCATTGACATCCACATAGGTTACCAAACACTCCTTCTCTTCAGGAGTATATTGTAGTCACTGCAACTTATTAGTTGCTTTCTGCAATGTGACACATCTCATTCGGATGCATTGATCTCCATGGCACTTGGTCAGTCACTTGGTCAGTGCAAACAAGTGCTCTTTCTTGTCATTGCAAGTATAGTAGTTGCTGTCATACACATCCACTGCGACATATTCATCGCCATCTATCTGGATGCTCTCAGCGTCCTCCACATCTGAGCCATCAGCCTCTACTTGCAGCTCTTCTTCCACCTCCTCAACAACCTCGCTATGAGCTGCCCAAATGTGTGCCTTGGACGGGGCAGGACATTCCTTAGCAAAATGCCCAACCCTACCACAGTTGTAGCATGCTGAGGGGTTCCTGGCAGGCCTTCTCTGGGCTGCTCCAGAAACCCCAGTGGGTTTGCTCACCATGCATGTTACAGGCGCTACACCCCCTCTAGCTGCCACTTGGTTTTGACCCAAAACAGGTTGACTATCTTTTGCTGGCAAATACCCAACAGGCTTCAATCGAGGCTGTTGGCCTCCAGGAATTGTCTTGCAGATGATGAATCATGGATTGTGATTGTTCTCCATCTCTGACCATTTAGCCAGGAAGGTTCCCACCTTTACTGCCTGACAGTTCACAGGTCCTCAGCATAAGCTATGCTGTTCATAATGATTTGCAGTACATGTCGACTGCTTATAATGAATGGCATATGCCAAGAATTTGGTCACAGTATTGACCTCTGGAGACAAATTGTCGTTGTGTATCAACACTCCCCTCATATCTGCAGGTATTCCATCCAGAAATGTCTCGCAAATTGTGTATTTGTCTGGACAGACGGCTATATTCTATGCATGACCCACCAGGTCATCATAAAATGTCTGGATGCCAGTCTTAGCATCATACACTGCCTTTCTAAAGGCATCCCAAGCTTCCTGCATCGTTGCTGCGTTGACAAAGCGGTTATACAGTCCTATCAGGACCTCCTTCAACGTCCAATGCAATTTGTCACAATTATTCTTTCCTGGTTCATGTCATCTCCACCATAGCAGCAGGCTGCCAGATGGTAACAGACATCCATGGCCCAATCCTCCAGCTAGGAAAACCTATGCCCACCAGCATATGCACATATGTGCTTACCATCAGATTTGTGGAGACTTACCCCAGCAAGGAATTTGAACCTGACTCCTAGGAAGTCATCTACCAGTCGAGTGAGGCGGTCATGAATATGATCCATATGGATTCTGATTGCCTCATTCATTTCCGGTGTAGTTTCACACAAATCTTCCAGCTGTGGGGTAGGCTGTTGCCTCACCTCTCACTCTGCTGGTGATTTACCAGCATGCCTGCCACCATTATGACAATTATGATCATCCCAATTGTTCTGTCTACAATTATGACCTCCACTGTCGGTATTGTGACAATTTGGCTCCCTCCTCTTGTAGTGATCACTACTAGCATTACTACCGTCCAGATCTTTGTCCAGTTCAGCAGTTCAAGCTGTGAATTGTTGCCGCATGTCATCGACAGGCATTACACCTTCATGCTCTTCAAAGGCTACCTCCTGGTTATCAATCAATGACTCACCATGATTGCGCAAGTCCTGGTTGCGCATCCTATGATAATTGACACATTTGTTCCAGTTGTCCACTAGGTGGACATGTTGTACTACATATTGTAGTCACATTTGCTCCTCAAGAATATGGACTTCATCCACCTCCTCTTTGATAGTGACTTGCTTTCAAGGTGTCTTAACCTCTTGCACCGCAAGTAATGCCTCTGGCTCTGCCAGAGTTGTCGTCACAGTCTCTACTTCAGATAAGGCCTGTTGAGGCACTCCGCTGATGATGTGTTGATGGTTTGTGGCATTTTGACACCTCACATAGTCTTGCTGAGACTCATTGGCCTAACAAGGCGTGTTCAGCAAATCTATTGCATCCGCAACTAATGGCGCTTGTCGGCACACACTCATTTTGCATTCCACTGAGTCAGCCAGAGTGGCTGTTGAGACTGCTGACCTCTATGCCTCTTTGCGCTTGATGTATTCCACCACTTCGAGTTCGAAGATACACACAAATAGTTCAATATATTCAGTCAAATCTGCACGAGGTACATTGTGGCTCCTAGCAGCCAGTAACTGTAGGTGCTTTACTACGTAAAACTGCAGATGCTTTTGTGTCAATTTCTTTGCAACTGACAGATATTGGTCCAATACCAGCTGTAACTGGATAGACAGGGTCAAATGCGACTTCTTGCTTTCCTCATCATCTGAGGACTCCAGCACAGACTCTACGTCCAGAGCTCTCCTGAGGCCTCCATGCCTCACCTGTGGCTGTTTGCTAGCTCTTTCATGCAACTCCAGAATTCTAGGCATGGACAATGCCTTTTCTGACCTTACGACCTCATTGTCCTCCTTACTGACCATTATAGATGGTCCTTGCTTCTGTCTCTGCATTGGCAACAATGATGGTCCTGATTCCATGGTAGCGTCTGCCACGTACTCCAGATGCCGTTCAGTTAGTGCTGTCCAGAATGGGGTGCTATGCACAAACACACTGCCTTGTATCATTTCCAAGTACTAGGTAAGGTCTGGCTGATGAGCTCCTGGGCAATACTGGGTACATCAATGAGGGCATTTGGCTTGCTGGTAGCAACGCTCCTGAGACTGTGGATCTCTCCCCTGGTTTACCACCAGGCTGTACAATAAACATCATCCGTGATATAGATAGTCCACCCAGCATTCCAAAGCTCACGCTGACATCACAAGATATCTTTTCATCCTGCTTTGGCAGGGGCTGGTAAGCAGATGCAGATTTCATCTTCACAGCTTGAGACACAGGTGGATCATCTGTGTCTGCAGCTGGAAAAGGAGGGTCTGGATCAAGAGAGCCAGTCATGGAAGCATGTTTTTGATGTGATGCCAACAAAAATCAAGAGGTTTTGGTGATGAGTTGCCTAGTTGGTAACAAGCCTAGAGTCTAAAGCCAATAGCAGAAGATTCAAAAAAATGTAACTGTTGGTTATGAGCTAGAATGATCTTGTGTGTATCACACAGTGCTGAATCAGACTGCAATATTGGATTGACTAGAATTAGAGTAAATACAAGATGTTATCTTATGTAATACTCTACTGGATACTTATAGCGTCATTGATGCTAGTACAAGTGTGATGTTCCATTATATCATGTGCTCAAACTCATTATTACTAACTAATAAACCAATTTTAATACACATGAATATATATTATGTCAGCATTTGGATGCACAACCAAACAGTCTTTTATCAGTTAAATAGCAGTAAAATAAATAAAGAAATAAATAAAATATATAAGTAAACCAGTTGTTCCACCAAATGCTTATATAATATGCACCTTTGTTTGCTTGATAGGTATACCGAGGATCATTTTTATGGACTACTTAGTCCTTAGTTAGCTATAAGTAATGAAAATAAATTATATTCACTATGAGCACGTTTAACATATATTATAT
Organism: Termitomyces sp. MG16; assembly: GCA_003313075.1. Lineage (NCBI taxonomy): Eukaryota > Fungi > Basidiomycota > Agaricomycetes > Agaricales > Lyophyllaceae > Termitomyces > Termitomyces sp. MG16. Next base: position 12,292 of record QGOA01001588.1, read on the forward strand.
CAGTGTTTGGGTGTATGACTGTCAATAATTTTTGAAGATCATATGACCTCACATTGTCCAAAATCATATGAACTGTCCTTATTTTGGAAGGGGTTGTTCGAACAATATGACCTATAGCCTTAAATACACAGACTTGATTCAAACTAAACAACTTTCCATTAGTAATATATGATCATGCTACTCTAACATATAATACTATTGTTGCTTTACTACTTCTGCAGACTCATATATCCAATGTATCCAGACTGCTTTCTTCAACAATCAACCTTCTACTAGTAATTAAACTGTTATAAAACCACATTTTCAAGGACAAATCCACATATCGACAAGTAAAATAACTGTTTGTAAAATATATGATACCTTTATTGTCTGTTTTCCAACCTATAAACTAGCACATCAATGTATTTATTAATTGCGATGTCAATCAATGCCACATCAAAAGACAGTATTGGCATTGTATATACTGTTCTCATTATTCTAACTAATTCAGACATGCATGTTCTGCTCTGAGATTTGGTAAGAAATTCTATGTTTCTTAGAAAATGTTGTATTGACAGTTGTGAATTATTTAGTATGGCAATCTGACACAAATTTGATGTAACAGCTCTTCTATTAACTGCATAGACAGTGCATGTATGATGTGTATACATTTTGCCTGTATATAAGCAACTTTTTGATCACAGCATAAACACTCATTAGTTCACCATACAAAAAGTTTCTCGGATTGCAATTGTTCATATGATTTCTCAAATCTTTTCTTGTGTCCTCTAGTGTGATTTTACTTTTATATGTTGATAAGAAGTTGCTTTCCATGCTTCGCATAATTGATGTCCCAAATGATTGGAAATTCATCAACTATAATGACATGTCATCTTGCCATATATTGTACAATATAGTTATTACTGCGTTGTATATGCGACTATTGGCATTCCACTTAGTTCCAACCAGTTCTCCACATCTGTCCATATTTAATTCCTGTTCACCGCTTATAATATTTTTTGAAATTTTCAAGTTGGATGAACTATTGTCATGCTTTTAGTTTATTTTGCTAGGTATTGGATGAGAATGCACTATGGGCTGAGTGTCCTTAGCTGGAATAAATCTGCTTTTAGGGGACTGTGGTAGCTTAATAGGTCTATCTTCACTAGCAAACTACCATTTGATATCCAGGAATGATGTATCATCATAAGAGTTTTTGTCACTCCAATGTAAGGCCATATGAAGGTTAGGAGGCATGTAACCTTTTTGTTTGCATTGTCTAAATAAATAAATTAAATCAGATTGTCTAGATGAATCAACAAAACTTTTAGGGAGTTGGTTCATATATCTGTGTTTGGTTATTTCATCAAGCAGTTCCAAGTCACAAAATTTCCTGTGCAATGCACCACTTGCTTTGCCTTGTATTTTGTTAGCATCAAATCCTTAGATAATGAGCATTCCTGCAGCTGTAGCACTGTAAAATAGTGCAGTGTAGTAGGCTTGGTGTGATTGACACTTGGTTAAGTCTACTGAATTGTAAGGTTTAGTCTTTCTTTGACTTGCATAATCTATCATGGCATAGTTTACCAATACTTCTACCTGTGATCAAAACAGAGACATGCTGTCATTGCTAAGGAGTCTACCTTTAAGATGCATGTTTGTATGTACAATTAGAACCACATTACTGGGAAGTCCATCAATTTTTACTCTTTGCAGAGGATTGTTGAGTAGTACAAATAATGTATCCAGCATAATTTGTCTGGCCAATCCAATGCAACTTTTCCAACCATATACAAAACTTTCTTGTCCATTAATAATGCATAATTCTGTAGCTGCATTATTCTTGATTATAACAGGCAAGCCTACACACAACAACAGCTTTCCTGTGACTTGAACGCTGCAAGATGACAGAGGCTAGTCCCACAACACATGCTGTATAGTTGGAGGAAATTTCATGGTTTTTTTAAAGCGTATATAGTTAGATGAATAGTTTTTTGTTTTATCATCATCTCTGGATGACAGACTATCTTTGCTGTAGAAATGCACTAGTTTCTGACAGTTCTTGCTTGCAAATTAAATACTTCCTATAATATTAATAGCATCTTTGTCAACATTTTGTATGGTGATTATAGAAACGTTTCTGAACTGTTTGTCAAATATAGATGGGCAACTATTAGAGATAGTCAATGATCTGCTCCTAAGAAACTTCAACATCAACATGTCCTGGTAGTTCTGGTGTGCTGCCTGGTAACTTATCACTGCATGCAAGTATGCTAAAATTTTGGCTTTTTAGCACCTCATCCTGCTTCGCTATAACAACAGCTTTTCAGTAAAATAAGTTATATTCTTCATTCATAGGTTCAACAACATCAAGTTGAGGAAATACCTGGTCCATTATAAAATCTCTCCACTCTAAATCTGCTATAGTTGCTGACATTTGCAGCATATCAGATCTATGTTTTAATTCTTTCTTGCCAAATACAGTGGATGCTTTTTCATCAACACCTGCAATTACATCGTCCATGTACTCGAAGTTTTCAGTTTTGTCCTGCTGCATCATGTCAGATAGTTTGTCTCTGGTCAGCATTGAATTAGTAAGACATACACCTCCACTCTTCAGCTGAGCATAAAAGTCATTGGCTATATTTAAGCACTTATATCGTATGTTCATGTTCTTGAGCAATGTGAGTTGATGCTTATTGAAGAATGTAGATTCAAAAGCTGAATCCTACATTTCTTCAGTATGTTTAAGGTCATGTCCTATACACCAAGGTTTGAAAAGCATTAATATAGTCACACAATAGTACTTTCTATCCCCTTGATCCTTTCTAGATAAATTTCTGCCTACTAAATTAGGGACGCATCTATATAAGGGAGGATATATATAAGTACCATGAGCATTGAAAAGCAGATGTCGAGTTGAGAATTTAATAACCACCAAACCCTGCATATTTTTTGCTCCACCAAGCGATATGTCATCATTATCAACCAATATATCATATGTTCTGTTGGTCAACTTGACTCTCTTACATCTCGACAACTACTCATACAAAGTTATTTGATCCAACTCTGGCCCTCTGAAAATATAATTAAATATGGATGATAGCCTTATCACTCATTCTTATTTCTTAATTATTGCCAACTTATCAGAAAACCTGTCATGTAACTAGTCAGCAGCATCGTTTGTCCAAGGATATCTGGCCTCTCAAATAAAAGTAGGCCAATACAAATTCAAGAAATTATGATCAGTATAATGATCAGGATTGCCTAATAGATACATGCAAATCATTGGTGATCTTATTTCCATTTTAGTACTAAGAACATTAACCATCTTGGTCATTAGCATGTGGGCTTTTTTTTGATAATTAAGTGGACTGTTCAGTATATTTGCATGTTCAGTGAATATCAAAGCAATCGTCTCAAATGCAGTGCATGTTTTAAAAGTGGGCTTTATAATGTATTTAATGACATATAACAAAACAGTTTTGATGGCCGTCTCAGAGTGGAGGCTTGTTACATTGGTATTGCATTAAAACAGGTAAGTAAGAGAACTTGTAAACATATTGAGCCATGGTTCTGTCTTCTGCATGTTCAAAGCATCAGTAGTTGGATCAACTTTTGTGTGCACATACAATGGATGAGGGAATCTTGCTCTATATTTATACCATAAGTTATCAAGACATTCTTTATGTTTCTTATTTTTTTTCTGTATGCTATTTTTGTCCTTAGTAAAAGTACATGTATGTATATTTGATCGGTATAGCAGATCATCCACCATATGACAAAAGTGACCCCACCATCCTGCTACATTATTACATGCTGCACACAATGAGCATTCTTCTTTGCAAGAAATATATGGCTGTTCTGGAAGCAACCTAGTGAGATCCATATATCTTGATGCAGCTTTATTTAATGATATATGCTTTTCAACATCTGTCAGTATTCTAGTCAAGAAATTGCCTCAATGTACTGATTTTAGATATTCCATAATAGCCTTTTGAAACCCTGACAACAGGTCCATCATTTTTTCTCTGACTTTATTCAGAGTTAACCCTCCTCAAATCCACAAAAGCATGTGTAAATAGAGATTAAGCCTATCTTGTTGCTCCATAGTACTATAGTATGCTAAAATATGCCCATATAATCCTAAGTTATCTGAGTCAGTTCCTAATATGTGAATTATAAATATGTTTATCATAAAATGAAAGAAACATGCACTGGCAACAGAATTCTTAGATATAAGACAGTAAGCATTGTCCAAAGTATAAAGCACAGATAGCATGAAGGACATCTTGCTATCTGTATAATAAAGACATAGATGTTTTACATTGGCAGATGATAAGATGATATACTAAGAAGGAGCATTTTTGCTTATGACAAGGAACCAGATCTTATTCTGCATGTGTTTTTTGGAAATAGCAGACCCTTCTATACCGCCAAAAATTACATCCAAGTTATCTATTACATGGAAACAAGTTTTTTCATCCTTGGTAACTGGCTTCACTATATCTCCAGCTGCTATTTTTTATGAAAGATCAGAAATCACTTTTGGATTGACAGTTGTAAGACGGTCAGAAATGTTGTTGAAGTTTGCATGTTCTGTTGCTAGATAGCCTCTACTAGTAGCAGCCTTTACCTGTTCATGGCTGAAAGCAGTGAATGGGAATCTAGTATCTGTTTGAAAGCATTTATCATGATACATAAGCAATTTGGCTTTATAAGTGTGCACTGATACACCACACTTATTACCACCTATGCCACCCAGACCATAGGAAAATAGCCAAGGAAACATCTATGGATACAAATCTGTAAGAGCGACCTTTAGAGGCTGTGGCTTAGTCATACAGCTAGCAGCATATAGAGACATCACAATGGTACATGTCATACGTTGTACAGGAGCTTGCTTTGTGCCATACCATACATGTCCAGCAGAGTCCACTACACTGGAGCGGAGCAGTCTCCACAGTGCCATAGAATACAGAGCCATGGACATGTCACAATATGCTGTATGCCACGGTCCAGTGGATCGATAAAAGGTGGGCACACACATGCACATGCAGGCCCAGCAGATGCCAGCAGACACTAGTGGACGTCAATGTGCGTCAGCGGCCACTGGTGGGCATCAGCCCACGAGTGAAAACCTCCTCCATTGGCGGACGTCATGGCATGAATAAACTCTCCTCGAGGTTCCCCACTTTTCTTCCCTCTCCATTCCTCCCCACAATAACTCAAGGCTGCACGTCTCCCCTTCCCTCCTTTTCCCACCCCCAATGCCAGCATACATCCATGAAAAGGCCCTGCAAACCTACGCAGGCTTATGCAAGCCACCAGCGGACATCCACGCAGACGTACGTCGACAGACTCAAATCTACACGGGCCTATGCAGGCCTGCACAGGGCACCAGCGGACATCCACAGAGGCCTACGCAGGTCCACGGGGTCTGGTTGAACCAAGGAAAAAGGTAACTGACCCGCTAACATCTGTCGGCATCTGTTGGCATCTATTGTGCATCCATCGGCATCCACAGGAATCCGTTGGCAACCCCTGGCATCATCTGGCATCAGGGCAGGAGAGAAGAAAACAGGGTGCATGGGCATCTGCCACATGGGGTGGCATCTCGGAGAGCGTGGAGGGTGGTGGAAAAGGGATGGGATGGGGAGAAAGAGGGGAAAGGGGAAAGGGGAGGAGCATGGGTGTCCGCTAGTATGCCAGCGGACGTAGCAGACATCAGACATCAGGTCAGGGGGGAGAAGGGAAGCGGGGTGCATGTGGTGGACAGGGGTGGCATGTGAGGTAGTATGGAAAGTGGATGTCACGACCCCTCCCCCCCGGAACCTCCCCGGGACACCCCCGGAGTCCCATCCGGGAACCTCTTTCGTCAATCCCACAGCGCACCCCGCCCCCGCCGCTGATCACACGCATCGAGGACCGCCATCAGCCATCAACGATCGCCATCAGCCAGCCCCCCGGGACCCCTGCATCACGGACCCCGGGATCACCCGCCATCAACGATCAGATCACGCGGCTCGCATCCGGCCATCATGCATCACGCCCCACGCATCACAACCTCCCTCCGCACCAATTGATCGCGCGTCCCCACACGCGCGAT
>QGOA01001596.1:0-10719 GCA_003313075.1 Termitomyces sp. MG16
TTTTTCTCCGCATGTGGTTTTGTGTTATGTTCCTGTCCCTGCCTTCATTTGACTGCCTTCATGTAACTCCAGAATTGCTCCATGTCCCGCTCTGAAGATGGCAAATCTGCTCATGTATCTTCTCTCCTGTTCAATCGATAGAACTGGGGTTAGGGCAGAATCGACGATGGAGCGCGTCCGGGGAAAGAATCGACGATCCCGAGAAACTGTAGAATAGATATAAAAAGGCTACTCTCGCAATAGAAAAGATAGGTTTTTTACCCCACAATTTCTGGCTTTTGAGTTTCGTCTGAATTGACAAATCGGCTGCACGGCATCGCTTCGGGCTGAACGTCGCTACAATAGCATCACACCTCATCACACTCGGCATCGTCGGTGTCTGCATAACGCAACTCCTCCGATCCTGATGACGTTGAACGCTGAACTCTCCGACTTCTTCTTTCAAAACGAAATCTCTTTTCCTCTCCGAGTCCTCGACTTCCGTAGCCTACGAGGAACTACTTTGCCTCCTTCTATTATCGCCTACTCGTACCGGAAACGACCGACTACCGAGGTTAATCCCTCTGAGAGACCAACTCCCTACTACACCGTCATCCCCGAGCGAGGTTGTGTGTGAGACCAAACCACTCCAATCAAACTCACCATGTCTGCCGCCAACGAAGTCTGGTGTCACCTCCTTACACATACCCACACATCCATACCTGCTCTCGACCAGCCTTTCCCTGTTAAATGCTTAGGTCGCATCCAGGAATTGAAGGAAGCGGTCAAAAACCTCCAGTCGGATATTTGCAAGGATATACCCCCTACCCAGCTCCTCGTGTGGCGATGCCCCGACTCCCCTATTCTCGACGACAGTGGCGACACCATCGAGCACCAAGTCAAGCGCGTCATCGCTGACAAGCTCAGCCTCCAAACCCTCTATCCGAGGCAAACCCTCGCAGATCTCGCCCTCGTCCCCGGCGAGGTCCTCATCGTGCAGCTCCCCATTGGACCTACTCCATGTATGCCATCATCTTCTACCCTTCATTGCAATATCTAACCCCATCTTACAGTCTGGTGCCTTGCCTTGAGTCACGATAACAGGCCCATTGGACAGTTATTCATGGTGTTTGTCGACCCTATGGATAACGGCGCGAAACTGCAGGAGAAGGCCGTGCAAGAGAGAAGGGCTACTTTCAAAGACATTGACCCGGCCGATCTTACGATATGGAAACTATACAAGCCACGATCACTCGACGCACGACCACTCGTCGAGATACTTGGTCCAGACTTCTACAAAAAGCTTCAACTGTTGCTCAGGAAATCCGAGGTCACAAACGAGAACGAAAATGAGAGTGCTGTGATGTTAAACCCATGGGAGAAGGTTGGTACGCCTGAGCACTGTCCAAACGGCGGACTCCATCTTTTGGTACAAGTTCCCCGTGCGTCGAGAACTCCTGCATTCTATACGTTTCTCTGATGTACTGCATTGTAGAGCCTCGCGTAGTAAAACGGAAAGCCGATGAGCTGGTCGTCGACGAACTCGAACTCGAACTCAAACAGCGAAAACGCAACCAGCTAGCTACAGAGCCGCCCTCTGTCATCGGGCGACCCTCTGATTATAAACGATTACAGAAGGGGCCTGATGCAATCCTCGATGAACACCCAGAACCACACCTCGACATCCCACCCATTAACCTTTTATACGACGGTTTTGGGCTCTTCCTCGATATTTTCCAACAAGACACCGTTGAACCCGAGGAAATTAATCGGTTCGAGATGATCAAGGCCGTCGATGCCTTTGCTCGTGCGATGACCCGATTCTATGAAATCGAGGACACTAGGAGGGAAGTAGGATTGCCTCTGCTTAATACTATTTTTGCTACTCGGAAAAAGCCACTTTTGTACAGTGACCTACGCGCGTCGGCCATTGGTTCAGTAAGAACAGATGGTCACTGCATTGGTCCTCATCGCGTGGCATCAATGGTCGTCAAGTTCAAGAATCTATCGTCTGGAATTTCCTCACTGCCAGAACCAGAGATTGTTTCGTACTTCGCTCACTCGCAGAGGACTGCGATTGACTTGGCGATGAACCCGGATCTGTTTCTTGGACGACGGATTCCCTGCATAGGCATAGTTGTAATAGGTGAGTCCTGGTCATTATCCTTGCATGCTTAAGTACTGATTCGTCTATACAGGATGGGAAATCAGGTTCCATGCACTGCTTACGTTGGGTGGCAGATTTCGGGCTGTTCCCCTCACGCCGGCGATCTCCTGCGTTGCGGCAGCTTCAAACGGGTGGGAGCGCAAGCTTCTACGTCGGGCTTTCATGGCCGCATCTGTCCTTCATGCTCGAATCCATACCGATTGCCAATCACTGTTGAAATTCCCTCAAGATACGCAATTGCCATACCTCCCCGCCATCTCGACGCTCGGAATGTTCAGAATCAAAAACCTGGTGCCATGGTTTCAGTCACGAGAGTCCCGGTATTTGTACTCCGCTGAGGACAGCTCAGGAAGGGAGATCCTTGTCAAGTTCACCCCGACATACTCGGAAGAGTTACATCGTTTTTGTCATGTTAAAGGTCACGCACCAGCTTTGCTGGCATGTGAAGTTCTCCCCGGTGGTTGGTATGGCATCGCTATGGAGTATCTCAAGGACATTGACGCAATCTCCCTCTCACCATTTCTTGGAAAATATCGGCGCATATGGGAAGGTGAGCTTCGGGAGCTGGTCAAGTCCTTTCACCAAAGCGGTCTTGTCCACGGGGATCTGCGAGATGCAAATATTGTATGCAATTCTGAGGGAGAACTCTGGTTGATTGATTTCGACTGGGGTGGCAAGAATGGCGAAGTATTTTACCCAACGGCAGACCTCCATGAAGAGCTTATATCTGGTCGAACATCGAACAGTCTTGCAATCACAGCATCCGATGATGAAAGGGTACTGGAGATTACACTCCAGAAGATAAAACATTCGGGATGAAGGTTTTTTATACTATTGTTCTATAGAGAAAAGTCCAGCTTAGGTGATAGTTTATACCAATGAAGTTTTAGCCAAAGATTTTCGAGACATATAACACGGATGAACAAGGATAGCAGTTTCGGATCTCTCGAGGAACGAGGGTGATCCGAAGCGAGAGTCTATGTGCTGAAATAAGCGTCGGCGGCGGGAACCTCTTTTTGCTTCCTCCGCCCTCCGACGCGTCAGTGAGATCGCGCAACGCACGCGTCAAATAAAACTTGTTCGCAAAATACACATCATTGTAAAAGGAAAATATGCCAATACTAATTAGCTATAGGAACCCCAATGAAGCAGTACAACCTGATTTTGCGTCTGACGATTATCAGTTACCCCGTCACGTGCGTGACGCGGCGAAAATTGGCGCGTCAATCATGTGATGGACGCGTTTAAGCCTTATTTCCAAACATGGCCAAATTCAAAGGAATGTTTGTTGGAAATTCAACTATGCCAATACGTTTATTCTTGCGACCCAATGACCGTTACGCTTAAGCTTGCAGATGCGCCGATCAACGCACAAACCAGGCGGGCTCTTGCAGATGTTTCTCTTTCTGTTGCAAAAAACAAAAGAATCGTCGTGATTACCGGAGCTGGGATCTCTTGTTCCTGTGGAATTCCTGTAGGCAATTGAGAAATTCCAACGTTAACTCAACATTACATACCTTACAGGACTTTCGCTCTTCGGATGGTCTCTACAATCTAGTCAAGCAGCAATACCCAGATGTTGTCCTAAAAGGGCGCGACCTATTCGACGCGTCTCTTTTCCGGGATGGGACATCTACGAGTGTCTTTTACACATTCATCTCAAAGCTCAAACAATCTATCGATGACGCTACGCCTTCACCTACGCATCGCTTTATCAAGACTCTCGACACGAAAAAGAAGCTCCTTCGATCTTATACCCAGAACATTGACGGTTTGGAGGAACGTGTTGGCCTCATGGGAAGCTCGAATTCGAGTGTCAAAACTGATGGAAAGGGGAAAACGAAGATACGAACCAAAGATGTGAGAAATGTGCAGCTGCACGGGGATATCCACAGCGTCCGGTGTACGTCCTGTTCTGCAGAATATCCCTGCACGAGCGGCCATCTCGCTATGTTTCTACAAGGAATTGCTCCTGATTGTCCCGAATGCGCGTCGCGTCGTAAGTCTGTCTCATACTTGCATCTTGAGAGTAGTTAAAGAACCATTCTTAGTCGAAGCTCGCGTCGCCCGTTCCGCCCGAGCTATTCGTGTCGGTACCCTCCGACCTGCTATCGTTCTGTATGACGAAACTCACCCGCTCGGCGACGACATCGGTGCTATTCAATCTGCCGACGTAGCGCGCAAACCAGATTTATTGATAGTCATGGGCACATCTCTCAAAGTCCACGGACTTCGAAGGATGGTCAAGGAATTTGCCAAGACTGTTCACGCTTACAAGTCCTCCGTTTCGTCAAACACGAAGCCGTGGCAAGGAAAGGTCATTTTTGTGAACAAAACACCGCCTGCAACCGAGTGGAATGATATCATCGATTATCATGTCGAGGGTGATACTGATAGCTGGGTTGAGAAGGTTATAGAAGACTGGAAGAAAATGAGACCTGCAGATTGGGAGGCGCAGCAGACCCTAGTATCAGTTGATGGGAACGTCAGTATGAGCGGAGGATTCAAGACTGTTAAAGATATTTCGACGCCAAAAGCTAAGGGCAAAGGCAAAGGCCAGTACTCGTTTTCGGCTCATGATTACTGGCGGCTGACAAAACCTCAAACAGCGGCCAAGAAGTTCGACAATGAAGAAAATCTTCCTCCAGACTTTGCCGATATGGTTCTTAGCACGCCTGATGCGGTCGCTGGGCGTAAAAACAAGACTGCTGTATCGCCTCCAAACTTTGTTGACATGGTCCTCAGCACACCAGATGCCATTGCTGCACGCAGAAAAAAAGTTGCTCCTGCTCCGTCCCTATCTCCAAGCAAAAGGGGACAAAGTAAATCTCATTACAATGATCTCGAATCGAGCCCCTCAAAACGACGAGTGTTGCCTCTCAAGAACCAGTTAAGAGCAGATGAAAGGAAGGTGTTATTCACGGAGAGCACAAACAATGGTATGATCGATGGGAGCGGGGGTATCTTTGATCTCTCGATAGAGGACGAAGTTGGAAAGGTAAAAACGCAGGCGACGAAACCGACGAAAAAGTCGACCCGAGGCGCGCCAGTTGGAAAGGCTTCCAACGGTGAACGAACTCGTACAACTAGGTCACGCGCATTGTGACACCTTGTGTGCAATGCGGAACTACTCCGATGATACCAAGCGATAGGACAGATACCAGATAAACTGCAAGGTGTTTGTACTATGTGTAAATTATATGTATGATATTGCTCGACAACAAGGAGGACCCAAGAAAAGTAGTACAAGAAAACAAAGTGGATGCAGACCACGAAACCTCTAATCAGTGATGAGCTCAGAGACACTCCAATCTTCAAAACTGCCGTCTGGTAGGTAGCGTCGGATAACTAGGGGTATTTTGCGCTGGGAGAGTTCTTTGATGGCGATTTGGAGAGCATCTGTTTCTCCGTCTAGAGGGACAAGCACGGGGGCATTCATGCTACGGTAAATTTTCGTTTGAATTTACTGAAACAACAGAGAAGAAAAGAATACCTGATCTGTAGTGCTCTCGTCCCCAATATGCGAGCTCGCTCATATTTTGTTAGATAGGGGGTAGTCACCCTAACTTTATTAGGTTGTCGTTCTCCCGTCAGACCTGCACCTGCTGCAGCGGATGTTTCTTCGGTGTTCATCTCCTGATCATGGTCGGCTCCATTGACTCCGTTTGGATGTGCACCATGGTCGCTCGCGACGCCATCCTCGCCGGCTGGTGCCTCTCCATCCTGAAGATCGTTCGCTAAAATATCATAGGCTTCATCCTGAGCGTTGTCCAGTATGACGTGAGATCGCCTCAGAAAAGGGCATGGGAGAAGAAGAAACTAACAAAGGCATCCTCAGCGAATCTAACGAACTTGAGATTGGGACAGTAAGAACAATATCAAGGAAGCATACCCCGGTGCACCATAGTCGTAGTCATCTCCTGCGCCACCGCCATAGCCGTCGTCAGACATGAGAGTGAGGGAAGAGAGAAGTCGGAGTTGGAAATTGACCAAAAAGGGTACTGGACTTGCTTGATTTGTTCAGTGACATATTGTCGACACAGATCTGGCTGGAGCGAAGATTCGGGACCGCAGACTACTGGAAGCGCTGGCTGTATACTTTCTGGGACGCAGGCTGTCCATGTCAGGAGCTGTCGATCTCTGCTGGGCAGATCTTTGTGTGTGATAATCTGCCTCGGACATGGTGGGGCAGGCGCTGCTTCTTTTGGCATGACACAAAGCTAGCGAGGTGGAGAGGAGGTTGATCATCGCTCTTCGGGCCGGCTCGCGTCGGGCGTCGTGAAACGTGCTTCATGCCCGCCGTGTTCGTCTCCAATAAATATTTGTTTTTGTCCCGAAATATCCAGTTACGCCAGGTCTCCAGTTCCATCCATCTTCTCTTTCTCCCCAACCACCACCACATCCTTCTACCCCACCATGCCCTCCAAGCCCTCCCTCCGCATGCGCACCTGGGGCACTCGTTTCGATACCCTCCCCACCTCCCCACCCCTTTCCCCTTCTGCTCCAGAATCTGCAGCTCCTGCAGACGCGCCAGAGCCACCCGCCACCGACTCTACCCCAAAAAGTAAGGATGAAAAGATGCCCCACGACGCCAGTGTCTTTGTCGGAAGGTAGTTCGACACCTTTCTGGTGTCCTTGCTCAATCGACTCATCCTCTTCAGTCTTCCATCTAACATCGATCAGCAGGAGCTTACTAGACTCCTCTCTGAGCATCTTTCCGAACATACCGAGGTGAAAAACATCAAAGTTGTTCGTGACTCCAAAGGTGGCGTTTGCGCCTTTGTTCAATGCGAGGTTAGTTTGCTGTTCTAGTCTTCAGTAACGTTCTCTTACGCCGGCACAAAACAGGATGCAGCATCAGCCGCTTCGCTGATCAACACACTCCATTCTAATGTCCCAAAACAGTTTCTAGGGCGTGCTCTGCGTTACGAACCTGCGAGGGCGTTCAGAACTCTCTTGATTTCTTACCGGTTTATTTTTAATCCTTTTTTTTCTATTCATCTTTTGTTTATGGTGTTTCGATCTAGTACTCCTATGCAACAAATTCCAGCCAATAATCTGGATGCCAACTCCAAACCACAAGTCGTTGAATTAAACCTTCCAACCGCCATGAGAATTTGGCAGCCCAGGGATTCAAAGTAAGACAATCTGCGTTCGACGCTTTTCTCAATCTGAAATCTGCCGAGATTCTATTCGCTTTTGTACAACAACCAGGCAGTCGATGCCGAGAATCATGCTCATAATGATCTTGCCGCTGCCTCTGATAAGCCCAGCCTATTCCTTCAGCCGGTTTTGTTTGATGCTGAGGTACGTTTGTGAACCATCTCAATGAGCAACTTTAAGGACATACTTTGAAGACCATAAATACTATCGCTTCTTATTTTGGTCCCTTGGAGAATATCAGACGTCTACAGCTGACTAAGAACGTCACTGGTCGGTCTTCCAACCAAATTTCATCTTCGCGAATCCTGACGCAACGTAGACCCCGGACCCAACGACGTCATCGAGGATTGGAAGCTTCACCCCACCCCACATGATGCGCCTCGTTCCGCGAAGATGGACACAGACTGTTGGGAAATTAAATGGGAGCATCGTGATGATTGTGTCAGCGCTCTGATGGTAATCCATGATCTTCGACATAAGGATGCTTCGCCGCTCAATTTTTCATTAGACCCTTCGACGCGTCCCTCATCTTACAGTAACATGGGCTCATCAGCCTCCTCCATCTGCTTCAGAGAACCGTTCCCCTTGTATGTCCCTTCCCAATTTCGCTCAGTATCCGCTCCACGTACGGGATCAACTGCAGCGAGCGCGAGGGCGCCCCACCTGTTTGACAGACTCATTTGCCTTTTCGCGTCCTCTGATAAAAGCCAGTGAGCTCTCAAAGTCGGCATCCGAACGGGGGACAACCAGTGACACAGGCAGTGAGATTGATGTGGCGTATCCCGATGATTCGCTTGCTAACGTCGCACCGGTTCGGTGGTCTGACATGGATTTTCCGCCTCTTGGGAACACGAAGCGCTTGCTCAAGGCTGGCTCTGGTGTCTGGAACAGTCGTCAGCCAGACAGTGGACGTAATCGGTATGTTCTTCCAGGATTACCGCCCGGAGACAACATTGTTCAATCCAATTCCCTCAAGGTCTGCATCCTTGACGTTTTCCCAGAAGGACACAGGACTCTACGCGATGTCTTGTCTCGACCTTCAAGACGAAAAAGAGAATCAAGGTCGAGGCCAGGAAATGGATACCCCGTCCACTCCTAGTCTAGGACGGTCTCCTCTCACCCCTAGAACACCTGGTTTTCCTCTCACTCCGACAACGACTTTTAGTGCTCTACAAAATATGTCTTTGAAGGAAAATGAAAGTAAAGTTAATGGGTATCCTGGCGACACTGCTGGCCGCGAGCGTGATATTGATCCGACGACCTTGTTCGTCGGAGGACTGGAAACCTTTGGGCCAGGTGCATGGGATGAAGAGAAAGTCACAAAATTTTTTGCGCGTTTTGGGGGGTTGGAGGAAGTCAAGATCGTTCGACCTCGTGGGTTCTACTTTGTCCTATGACATATCCTAATTATTTGACCTTCCACATGTTCCAGTCAACTCTCATGCAGCCTTTGCATTTGTCAAGTTCAATAATACCGAAGCTCCTGCCCGTGCCGTCTTCGAAGAAGTGCGTCATATCTATGCTAGATAACGTCTTTCAGTCCTCTAATAGAATCAATTCTCCAGCACAACCGCATATACGAAGGTCGCGCAATGCGAGTCCAGCTGCGAGACTGCAACCCGAACCGAAATTCTTGGCGACACAACCGAGCACGCGGATATTTGCAACAACAAAAATTAGGCCCGCACCGCCGTGCCCAAGAAGATCAACCTAATATGACGAGCTCGCAGGACAGTCGTCTTCAAGACGGTCAAAACCAAGCACCTCAATCCTCCCAAGAGGACAAAACTGTTGCTGAAGCAGAGTTTTCCGAGACGGAGCCTCCCGTATACACAGAGGTAGCCTCTTCCAAAGCTTCTGTAGAAGCTACGGAAGACGACGAGGTTGCAGTCGTTTCTTCAAACGAGGCTACTGTATCGTCTTCAAGCTCAAGCACGCCATTCACAAGTATTAGTACACAGCCTTCTGAGAACTATCGAGAATGGTACGATGAGTCGCTGTCTACCACTCCTTCCCTGTCAACGTCGATCAATTCCTCAGCATCTATGCCCGCTTCTACCCCAGCAATGCCGTATCCAGTTCCTGGCACATATTTCACTCCAACGCCCTGGATCCAACATTACGGGCAACCAATGCAATTCCACATGCCTTACGTAGGTTTCCCTGGCTATCCTTTTCCTAATCAATCCCAGATGCCTCCGCCGTTCCAGCGACCTCCCGGTTCAGATGGTAACACTGCAGCGGTACCTGGCGCCTGGTCACCCATGGGAATGTATGGAGTATGCGTCTAGATCCACTTTACGTTCGCTCATTTGCTGACGTTGTATAGTCCTTTATTCCATACCAGGCTCCTCCACCAAGGACTCCGACGGTAGATCCGACCCCATCTCAGCCAAATTTGAATAGCAAGGCGCCACTTTATCCTACCGGCTTCATTCAGAACGAGCAAGGGACACTCATCGCTGTTTACCAACCCGAGGCACTCGATCAATACATGGCAGGTGCTCCGACAGCGCCACCACCGCAATATCCGGCTCAGAATCTGCCCAATTGGATTCCGTATCCTCACCCTGCTGGGTATCCAGCTTCAGGTCCACCCCCGACCACGATGATGCCTTCCCGCCAACCAGTCAGTAACATGGCTTGGATCCCCAATCAAGGCTTTTCGTCCCAGCAGCAAGCTCACTCCACTCCACCTGCACAGCAGACGCCCCATCTCACCAGCCCAAATAATGGGTTGCGTGGAGGGTACCCTGAAAGCGGAGGGCAGTCAGGCGGTCCTCCCTTCAGACGCCATCCTGGACGTAGAGATCAAGGGGGCCCTCAGATCAATCATACAAGAAATTCTCAGCCGCGCTCCTTCCACAATCGCAATGCTAGAGGAAATATACATATGAACAACGGATATCATGGCGGCGGCGATACTCAGTCTGGCCTCCGTAATTCCCACCTCGCCGGGACCGAGTGGAGCCCTTGGGGAGCTACTGCTTCCCGTTGATTAATTCTTAGCGATATCCTTTCACAACGGACGTCTACTTTAACCTTCCATATCATTTTCTGAACATTTCAATCATTCCACTATAATCATAAAAATCAGCCATGAAACTATTCCATCTTTCGCGTTTTCATGTTAGGTTATTTCACCGGAGTACAACCTGCGTCTTCCGCCGCCTTGCATTGAGCACCCCCTGTCGTACCCTATCCCTCGTTCACCCTATTTCATTCGCTGTCAACAACAGACTGTCATTTTCTCCCTCTTTGTTTTCAAATCTTCCGTTCTCGCTCGCTTTCTGCCTATTTTTTTTCTTAACACAAGAGGTCAGATTCACCTGAACTTTTGTTACTTTTTTTCCCTACGTATCCAGGCACATGTCCATCTGACGTCTAGAGTTCTCTACCATTGTCCACGT
>QGOA01001597.1:0-10376 GCA_003313075.1 Termitomyces sp. MG16
AACTTCTTCTAAACTACGACGCTTACCACTTGCTAGGTAGCACCCGAGGCGCTATCACCTAGCGCATCACCCTATCACCTCTGCTTGAGCACACCGGGACCCTGCCGGGACTCCTCATAAACCCGTATGCCAGGCGCTGGAGACGGCATTGTACTGTGTATACGTCCAGCGCACCCAACCACAGTTGGCGTCATCATTTTGGAGCCCACCACGAGGGGTTCTATTAAGGCAGAATTCCGCTGGAAACTCGAGCCCAGCAACAGCGCCACCTCCTATTGGAGAGCGCGTTTGAACAAACATTGACTGAGTCACCACACTTACCAGGCGCGCTACCGAGGCAGACTTTAGATCAGGAACTTGAAGCCGCTCCAGATAGCTTGGCTGAAAGCTTCTTCCCGTTTTCCCAACTGTTCGAATACTTAGCAGGTGAAAACCATACACCGCTTACTTCTTTGGAAGAGCTGTCTAGGTCATTATCGCCAGAACCTAGCGACTCAGAATTACCTGAGCCAGTACCGACTACGACCACGCCAAGCAAAACTACCACTAACACCACTATTCCTACCACAACGTTGACGCCAGCTAATATGGAGCAGGCAAACACACCACGCATGCCGCCAAGAAACCATTTCTCGTCACCAAAATAGGACGAGACGAAGCCTCGTGAGCTAACACAGTATTTCCGAGAATTGGAATATTTATTACACAACTGCCAAGTCACCGACAACACGCAAATGAAAGAATACGCTGCCAGATACATTTCATACGATACCGCGGAATCTTGGACAGGACTGGACAAGTTTCAAGGATTAACACAAGATGCGGTGCCAAGACCGTTTACCTACGAGGAATGGAAAAAGGCGATCATTAAATTGTACCCTGGCGCTGAAGAGTCCACGTGCTATACAGTCCTTGAAATCCAGAAACTGGTACAGGATACCTTTGCAACAGGCATTTATATGTTAGGCACGCTATCTACTTATTATCAAGATTTCCAGCGAATTGCACGATGGCTAGTACAGAACGGCAAACTCTACAGGAACGAGAAACGGCGCCTGTTCCAACAAGGGATTCCGACATCGTTATGGACTCGAATAGCACGTCGCTTAGAAATTCTTAAGCCCGACCACCATCCTGAGGAACCCTACAATATAGAAAACGTCTTTGAAGCAGGTAAATGGATACTGAAAGGAACAGATACTGGCATCCTCTTCCAGCGACCTTCTAGTACTGATAGCGGAGGAAAGGCGCCGCCTGTTGAGGTGCCAGCACCTAGCATGACTAACAACCAGGGAGGCTTTGTCAAGAAGGAGGATCTAGAAAACGCAGTCAACATGGCCGTCGCAAGCGTTATGAGCAAATTGGAAACGTTAATCTCGACTAGCCTGAATGCACCACGAGGTAATATGCAACCTGGGCTTTGTCACTTCTGTGGCGAGGCGGAACATATGATGACTCGAGGGCACTGCACTATCCTCAAACAGTATCTACGCCAAGGAAGAGCGCGTCGGGGTGCCGACGGTAAAATAATCCTACCCTCGGGCGCTAACATCTCTCTATATCCCGAGCACCGGACTTTCCAGGGACGAATTGATGAATGGCACTGACGTAACCCTGGGAACTTAGCGACGGGCAATCTCAATAGTACGGCCGTGACAGAGGCAGAGACAACTCCACAACAGGCGCTAATCCATGAAGTACTCCAGCTTAACGCTGTTAGTGAGCGACTGACGTTGTCACAAGAGGAGAGGATCGAGACATTGGAAAGGGAGCTAAAGTCGCTAAAGAATCAGGTTTTCGATGATGTCGAGATTAAAAAGAGCAAGCAACTGTTGAAAGATTATAGACCCTCAGGCACTACGTCAGATCCAGCACCAGCAAAGCCTTCGAATCCCAGCATCAATGATGACATGCCTGACACGGCCAAAGCATCAGCTAGCACGGAACCGCCACTACACCCGTATTCAGGACTTGCCGGTAACTACGCTCCGCCTGTCAACCAAAACTTTGGGGCGCCAGACAAGCCAGCAGGAGGCTACCGACCAACGGCACCAATTTATGACATAGAGAAATCTAAGCAAGTATTTGATCGTATTATGAAAAGTCAAGTCACGATGTCGGTAGGGGAGCTATGCAGTGTGGCGCCAGATGTCAGAAATCAGATGCGTACAGCGGTTACCCCTCGACGAAATGTAGCTAACAATGTAATGGCGGTAGACGAATGCGACGACGCACTACCTGGATTCGCATACATAACGGAGACGGTAGCGTCGGAAATCAAAGAAGAGGCCGCGCCACCCAAAGAAGCTACGTCCATTGACCCGGTTGAAACCTACCTTAAGTCGCTAAGATCTAGCGACAATCCCGCCGTCCTCACTGTAGCCCAAGACTCTCACGCGATTTGCTTGATTATGTTGACAGTTGATGGAAAAAGCGAGATAGAATCTATTGTGGACAGCGGATCACAGATTATTTCAATGGCTGCCGACGTCGCTAACGAGCTTGGCATCATTTACGACCCTACCATCATTCTTAATATGCAAAGCGCTAACGGCACTATTGATCGATCCTTGGGAATGGCCCGTAACGTGCCATGCGCTGTTGGCGATCTTACGTTTTACCTTCAAATACACATTCTTAGATCGCCTGCGTATGACTTATTATTAGGGAGGCCCTTCGACGTCTTAGCCAGATCAGTAGTCAAGACGACATCTGAAGACGAAACAACGCTAACTATTAGCGACCCTAACTCGGGCGTCAGGAGAACGGTACCAACGTTTCTCTGAAAGGAAATTCCAGAAACCGGGACCAAAAAAGCGACCTTACATTAGCGACAACCCTTGCGAGTGTTTTCCGGCGCCATCGAGGAGATGAGTGATGAGGATCATGGAGATGAAGCGCTTATCTTGGACTATAACCATCGGACTGGGCAAGTAAACTTTATATCATATACCCCTTTAGCCCATGAAATCTTGAATTCTTCTTCGTCGCTTACTAGCGAAGCGTTATCCTACTTATACCTCACTGCGTCAGATACTACTGAAAACCTTTCAACAGACACTTATTTCGTTTCTACTCCTGACTCTAAAGAACCTTTGATATCAGGTTTTGCTAGAAACCATGACTCTATTTATAATACGTTTGCTAACAATAGTACCCCTAAGTGCAAAGGGGTTCAGGTCAAGAAGAAATATAAACCCGTAGTGCTTAAAACGAAACCGGTAGCGAGTGCCGTACCCGAGGAATTTTGCATCGAAAGAAAAATAATAGGCGACCCTTTGGCTACCCTGCCAAAACTCGACCCAAATCCACCATCCTTCGAACCAACAGGACGATTTACAGAAGAACAAAAGGCGCTATTTCTTAGCGCCCACAATACCAGCTTCCTCTCGACGGAGGAAATAAATGTATTAGTCGACATCATGCAAAAACAGAATGAGGCTTTCGCATGGGAGGACTCAGAACGCGGTAAACTTAGAACTGACTTCTTTCCACCAGTGGTTATACCGACAATACCGCACGTACCCTGGACTGAGCATAACTGACCCATACCCCCAGGCATCGAAGCCGAAGTCTGCCAAATTATTCGCTCCAAGATAGCGGCAGGTGTATATGAGCCTTCTAATTCGGCCTACCACTCGAGGTGGTTCTGCGTACTAAAGAAAAACGGGAAGCTACGTATAGTTCACAGCCTAGAACCGCTAAACAAAGTCACCATTCGTCATTCAGGGGTACCGCCATTTCCCGATCACGTCGCTGAATCTTTCACGGGACGAATATGTGGCGCTACCCTGGATTTGTACGTGGGCTATGACGAGCGCTTAATCCATCCTTCCTCTCGCGACTTGACGACATTTCAAACACTGTTTGGGGTGCTACGGCTAGTCACACTTCCTATGGGATGGACAAACTTGGTACCGATATTTCACGACGATATTACGTTTATCCTACAGCCCGAAATACCCCACCATGTGCTCAGCTTCATAGACGACGTAGGAGTTAAAGGCCTGAAGGATTGGCGATTGGTAGATGGCAAGCCCGAAGTTCACCCGGAAAATCCTAATATTTGTATGGCGCTATGGGACTTCTTTCAACTGGTTAACCGAGTACTTCAGCGCATGAAGTATTGTGGCAGGACATTTTCAGGGCACAAGCTCGTTCTTTGTGCGCCGCAGTTTAAAATTTTGGGGCACGTTTGCACGCCAGAAGGCAGGATTCCAGAAAAGAGCCGATTAGCACTGTTGGAGAAATGGGGGGTCTGTCATAACCTCTTGGAAGTTTGCGCGTTCTTGGGCACTGTAGGGGTGCTGCGCATGTTCATACACCATTTTTCACATCGCGCAAATGCCCTTAATCGCCTAACCCGTTCAGGGGTCCCCTTCGAATTCGGACCCGATCAAATCAATGCCCAGAAGGACTTAGTAAAGGCGCTACAGGAAGCAAAACTATTGGTACCCATTGACTATACTACCGCCGATCCCGTTATACTTGCTGTTGACACTTCCTATATCGCCGTTGGCTTCTTATGCCAGTGTGATAGCGCGAACTGGAAAATCAGGCGCTACAATTGCTTCGGATTGATTACCCTTAACGACTGAGAATCGCGCTACAGTCAGCCCAAGCTAGAGTTATATGGCTTGTTTCGATTGTTTCAGGCGTTGCGCATGTACCTCATTGGGGTACGGAATCTGATTGTCGAGGTCGACACCCAATATATCAAAGGAATGCTTCAGAACCCTGATATTCAACCTTCGGCCAGTATGAACCGCTGGGTAGTAGCGATATTAATGTTTCACTTCGAGTTAGTAGTACACGTCAGAAGTGCATTCCACGGGCCAGACGGATTATCTAGGCGACCCTGACAACCGGAAGATGAAGCGCTAGATGATAGCGACAACGATGTATTTGACGACTGGATTGATCGATTGCATGGTTTCATGCATATCATTCAGCTGCCTATTCCGGTGCTTCGCAAAGACCAACCAGTTTCAAATTGGCTTCACCCTATTGTTCCATACCAGCCCCGACCATATCAGGCATCATCAACTTTTTACATGGCTAGTATCTATAACGTCGCTAAGCCGTCTAACGATCTAAAGATAGTCGAGGAACCAAGACCCTTGCGAGAAGACAGTCAGAACCTGCCATATTTGGCGGTACCTCGAAGCGCCAAAGCTAAGTCAGAAGATTAGCGAGTGGACCAGGTTAGGAAGTGGCTACAGGATTTGCGACGACCATCAGACCTTACGGATACGGAATACGCCACCTTCATTCGATATGCGACGACTTTCTTTATGGTGGAAAACCGACTTTGGCGACGAAATAGAAATGGCGCCCATAAACTAGTAATTAAACCGGATAATTGAGTTAGGATTCTACGTGCTATGCATGATGACTTGGGACACCGAGGACTCTATGTGACAAGGGCGAACCTTTTGGAGCGCTTTTGGTGGCCGCAAGTTAGCGCCGATATTGCATGGTATATTCGCACTTGTCATCTCTGTCAAATCCAGCAGACACGTCAAGTTCTGATTCCCCCAACAGTAGCGGCTCCAGCGCCGTTATTTGGAAAAATATATGTCGACACCATGCACATGCCCAAGTCAGGGCGCTACAAGTATATCATTCAAGGAAGGTGTTCCTTGGTACATTGGCCAGAGTTCCGTATGCTCCAGCGGGAAAATACAGACGCTATAGCTAAGTGGCTCTTTGAGGACGTTATCTGCTGATGGGGAGCCCTTCACAAGATCGTCACAGACAATGGAGCGCCAATAGTCAAGGCGCTCACTTATCTTGCCAAGAAATACAACATACAACACATTCGAGTCTCAGGATACAATAAACGTGCTAATGGAATCGTAGAGAGGCCTCATTTCGATGTTCGACAAGCGCTATTTAAGGCGGTCGACGGTGACAAAAGTCGCTGGAGCGAGGCAACTTATTCGGTCTTCTGGTCGGAGCGGGTTACCGTACGAAAGAGGATGGGCTGCTCTCCCTACTATGCGGCGACTGGCACCCACCCCTTGCTACCTGCGAACGTGGTGGAAGCGACGTATTTACAACCCCCACCGAACTCAATACTATCCTCTACCAACATGATTGCTAGACGCGCTATAGACTTACAACGACGCATGGAGGATCTCGAGCGCTTACACAAGGTAGTATTTCAGGCTAGACGACAAGCTGCGCTACGGTTTGAAACTGAGCATAGCGCCACAATTCGAGACTACAACTTTACAACTGGTGCCCTAGTACTAATGTGCAACTCCAAGATCGAAGTTACCCATAACAAAAAGATGAGGCCTCGGTATCTGGAACCCCTAATAGTGGTTTCCCGCGATAGGGGGGGCGCATACATACTCTGCGAGTTGGACGGCTCAGTTTTGCATCGACCAGTAGCGGCGTTCCGACTCATTCCCTACTTAGCGCGTGAACACATTTCATTACCTTTATCGGCGCTGGACATTGACACTGCTAAAC
This sequence comes from Termitomyces sp. MG16, assembly GCA_003313075.1. NCBI lineage: Eukaryota > Fungi > Basidiomycota > Agaricomycetes > Agaricales > Lyophyllaceae > Termitomyces > Termitomyces sp. MG16. The sequence continues at coordinate 6,481 of QGOA01001597.1, forward strand.
TTCGAGAGCTAGAGGAGACCGAGCTTGTGGACGATGACAAAGTCGCACCAGAAGAAGAAAACAATCAGTAATAGGACCCGAAGGGGAAGGGCGCTAGACCTTAGCGCCTTGCACCTCACTTATGAAAGGAACACCAACGCATAGAATTTCATACTATACAAGACTATGAAACTGGCAATAATTGACCTATGGGCTACTTTACGTTCTACGGCGAGGACCCTTAACAAATCCCTCAGAGCGCCTAGGGTGCTGTCTGCGGTGGAGTTGCGCAGGAGAAGGAGGCAGTGCAGGGGGGGAGAATAGGCGACGGAGTAGAGGGAAAGATCCCCGGAGGAAAGGTGGAGAAGCCGGGAGGAGATTCATTTGTGGGAGCAGGCGGCGCTCCAGCATGAATGGTGGAGGAGCCGGTGGGAGACTCGTTTATGGGAGCAGGCGGCGCTCCAGCTCCGAAGCGAAAGGTGGAGGAACCGGGTGGAGACTCATTTATGGGGGCAGGAGGCGCTCCAGCTCCGAAGCGAGGAGCTAGAAGCGTAAACGGTATGATGATGCGCTGAAGCGTGGTGGCACAAACTTCGTCGTCAATCAGGTCTGGCAAGGGCAACCACTTCAAAGTCTGAAGCTGGGGGTCAGCAAACCTGAATGTATGAACGGGAAAAGAAGAGGAACTAACAACATTATCCGTTTTGAGGAGTAGGTACTCCAAGCTTTTTGTGCTACCCAAAATAGGAGGCTGGAAGGACACGTAAAAAGGTACTTAATGACCCTGACGGTAGAAACTTACCGCGTTGGGGTGCTGTTCGGACTCTACGAGCCACTCCTAGGCCATAGCCAGAAGTAACCGGTAGCGCCAAATCAGGGTGAGGATGTTCCCGTTGTGGTGTCGAATACCGCCTGGGGGCAGTTGAGCAAAGAACATCTCGAGGCGATCTAAAACCTCGGGACAAGGGACGGAGGTGATGTCTTCGAGAAAGAAAGAGGGAGTAGGCATTCCAAAGAACTTAACAATGCTAGGCCCGGAAATCTCAGATATATACCTAGCGACATTATGCAGGGTCGAAGGGACTTAGGAAACAGAACTTATGTGGCACCATCACGAGGACGCGACAACAACGATATATTTCATATAACTACGGCAGAAGAAGCAAAAAGCTGGGAATATGTTAGGCCAGTGGCGCTGCGAAGAAGATGGGATCGCCTCACTCAAACAATAGGGGGGGGGGAAGAAAAACAACACACAACAGGTCAAGAAGGGCCGAACCAAGAAATACGCTTGCTAACAACCGTCGGCCCCTCGAGGGGACCACGAAAGAGACGAGCGCCGGTATACTTGCGAGGGGACTAGGAGAAAAGAGCCATTAGACATGGAAGGAGAGGTGATGGCTCAGTTACTAACCAGGTAATAGCTTTCCTCCATCAAAAGTTGAAGACGATCTGCCGTGTCTTCGGTGGCGATTTCCTGGATTTGGGCAACTGTCAGAAGGAGTGCGCCAAGAATAGCAAGACACGCACATGGAAAGCCTGACTCCAAGTGGCCTCTGTACCAAAACACGTTAACGGGGACGCGTCTCCCCAAATTTCACAAGCAGCCCGCAGAAGCTGATAGCGACGACCCAACTCTACTACTTCGTCGGCCAACTTAGGAATACCCTTGGGAGGGTAATGATGAAAGAACGAGGTGGCCCGGTCCAGAAAGGTGGGAGGGTCCATGGTAACATAGGCGCGATCACAGCTTCAAGTCCACACGCAACCAGACGGGGTGGCCATCGCGAAGACTGATGGAATCGAGTTGATGCATAAGTAATTTATAGGACACGGGAAGTGTTTCGATTAGCGACAGCATGGGAGGACTTTTCTCAAGGAGCCAGGACCCTAACAGGAGCGCTAGCCAATCAAAAGCGTTTAACTTATTCTGGGTCCCTCCAAAAAGGGAATCGACATTTGATGTTCAGCGCTTACTCACAACCGCACTAAACGGGCATAAGCGATCACTGGTTTTCTATTTCTTTATACGCGCTACTTCTTACATGGATCCGCTTATTTATTTCCAGACAGTTCCTATTTTCTACTTAGGCTGGCATGGTAATGGCTATTGGACTGCGTCGGCAAAAGGGGTTTTTGCGCTGTGATGATCTACTGAGCGTTTCCTCTTTTTACTTATTTTTCTTTTGATTACTTACAAACTGACGATTTGAAGCAAAGGGAGGCGTTTATTTTAGTACCGCACACTACAAAGTACGTACCAAATGACATAGTCCATAAAAAGTTTAAAACGCTAAGGGTCGCCAACTACGGATCATACTCGGGAAGGGCGGGATCGCCCAAAGGAAGCAAGTCCCCGTCCTGGATCGAGTTACTTGCTTGCCACTCAAGCGCAGCCGTAATATCGTCATGGAGCTCAAGCAGGAGGCGCTCACGGTGCGCTAAGGTGGAAACACGAGGACGCAGGCTGGCAAGTTCGCAACCAACGACTTCGGTCGCATCCTCGATATGGCGGAGTTGCTGGCGAAGGTCGGCAGAGGGACGGAGAGGAGTAACGGGATAGGAGAACTCGTCCCCGAGCCAAGGGAAGGCGTCGCCAGAAATTCGCATTGCGGGAGGGGGCGTCCAAAAGGGATCAAACTTATTGGGAGATTAGAAAAGGGGAGAAAAGGGGCACGAACAAAGACGGACGTACCCGGACAGTTACAGGTGCACAGGGTGTCCACTCATGGTGCTCGTCGCCGGGGGACATAGCTCTAGCGGAAGAAAGATGGATGCCGTAGGGAGGCAAGTATCTCCAGCGGCGACGACGCTCACCTTCTGGCACCAGGGTTCCTTCAGACTCCGGCGCCGCAGAAGTCTCGCGGCTACTAGGAAAAGAAGAGGAGCTGTGGGGAGGAGTAAGGGATGGAGTGATAGGGAGAGCAACAGGAGTGTCGCTAGCTGCAACTGACTCGGGGGCAGGGGTAGCGCCAGCGTCAGACATAATGACATCTTTGGCAGCAGGGATAGCCACTACGGCGGGAACAGGAGTGGGGGACCTATCAGTCAAGAAGTTAGCACGCGAAGAAAAAGAAGTTAGGAAAATGCGTACTGGTTACCACTGGGGCCACTCTGACGAGGGTTAGCGGCGATAGGGGGAGTAAAGCGAAGCAGGAGAGCACGTACCGCCAACAGCGCATCGGCATCAACAACGGGCTCAGCTTCATCATCATCCTCTCCCTCGGCATCCCTCTCAGTATCCTCCCCCTCATCCGTAGAAGACTCGGTCGAAGACAAAACCACAGGCATAGCAGGCGCTAGCTCGCGGCGCTTACCAGGGCTCTTGCCAGGAGACGCAACAACGGGCTTACGTTTTGACAGAATGGGACGACAGGAAGAGCGAGCAAAAGGTGCCGCCACGGTGGTACCATCCTGGGTAGTTGGCAGCGCCAGGCTGGCGGCGCTGATAACTGTGGGTTGGTGAGTAGCCGCCAGATCACGTTGCTGCAGCACGAAGTCCCAGGCGTTACAAACCAACACCACGTGCTCATAGTTCCTTTGCATAATGGCATCTCTACCACGTTCACGAGTACGAATCCCGTTGAAGGCGCAACCTCGTTTCAACGCATCGCACTGATAGCAAGGCAGAGAGGCGGTAGGAAACCAGCAGCCCTCAGGATCGTTCTCAGACCAACACTTGTCACACTAAGAAAGAAATCAGCGACGGCATGAACCTACTAATGGGCAAACCAGTGCTTACCGCGCCAATCTTTGCCCTAAACGCGCGACGCTCCAAGGGCGCAACGGTAACCTTCTTCTTGCCGCCCAGTACTTGGACACCAGCCGGGACGCCGGTATCAATGACGGTAGTATCACGGCAAAGATGCAAAAGGTCGCGAAGCTCCGCATCGGTGAACATGGTCTGGTTAGGTGCC
>QGOA01001598.1:0-12004 GCA_003313075.1 Termitomyces sp. MG16
CCATCGGGGTACCCGGCCTGCTCAACTAGCGCCCGGAAGGAGTCAATGTATTCGTCCAGCGAGCGCCTCCCTTGTCCGTATTGATCCCTGTCTCAGAGGACCAGCGCAGCTGCCTTGGCTGGGTTCTGGGGGAAGAACTTGTCCCGGAACTCCTGCTCAAATGCGGCCCAGTTTGCAAACCCCGCAACACCTCCGGGGCATCGGAAAACCCGCAGTGCGTAGGTGGCCGCTCTCCCAGACTTCATGTAGGAGAGAACCCATGCGATTTTCAGGTCGTCCAAGACGAAGTCGTCTCCGCAGAGCTGGATATAGGTGAGGCACGACTGTAGAAATCGTTCTCTGGTCACGCGGTCACCATCGTAGGCATCCGGGATGGCCGGTCGGGGGAGGAGCGCACGTGGGGTCCCTTGGGTCCTCAGAGGATTCGGAGAGGATGGCTGAACAGCAGGGGGCAGTGCCGCTGCTGGGGTTGCGGTAGCAACCAAGGGAGTGGTGTTGAGACGCTCTAGGAGTGCCCGGAGGGAGTCGGAGATAGTTTCAGTGGTTTGTCGGAGGGTGGAGAGTTCGGCGGTGTGGTGGGTGAGGGAAGCTTGAGTAAGCTGCACTTGAGCCTCTAGGTGGAGCAAGCGAGTCCAGGCTTCATCCTGAGGAGCTGTAGCGTCTGGAGGACTGTCTGAAGAGGCAAGCTGAGACATAGAAGGTCCAGATGCTTAAAACTGGTGGAGAAGCGGTAGATAGGAGCCAGAGAATTCTTCTGACGGCTATGGGGGGCTTCCAGACCGGAATTAGGAGACTTGTTCTGCTGTAAGGGCGACCTCCGGAGGTTGCGGCACTATCACACAACTGGCAGAGGGAAATCCAAAGTATATTAGAGCCAGTAATGACAGTACAATCAATAACTAATCACCTGGCAGAGGGAAATCTAAAGAGAACAAGTCTAAGGATTCCTCTGCCAGTGCGGCACATCAGTACGGGGGCGGACAGGCGTGGGAATGACTGTACAGTATCCAACGGCTAGCTCCGGGAGGCCGGGAGAACTCTGGGGCATGGGAAATGCTCCGGAGTTCTCCGGAAACTCCGGAAAAGGAAATTGTGACCAGACAAGAGCGAGGAGTCCCCTGACACTACCTTGGTTTACTCAGAAGAGTGAGCATACCTGGTGAGACTTGAGGCAATGTTACCAGGAGCACATTACCATCCTTTTGCTTACAGGCATGCACTGAGAAGCCTGTTACAGGACCTGGATTGGTGGGAGACAGCGCTACAATCAGGCAGGAGAAGACCAATACCAAGGCCCATCACCTTATTGGACATTGGGGCATACTCAGATGCCAGCTCAGGCATCAGAATTGCCATCATGCTTGGCAGCTACTGGAGGGCATGGCGCCTTGTCCCAGGATGGCAATCATGGAATAGAAAAAGAGACATACAGTGGGCAGAGGCAGTCGGATTTGAGCTTCTTGTGCGGACAGTCATTGCAACCACAGAACCAAACACAAAGCACAAGTTGTATGGTGACAATCAAGGAGTCGTTGAAGGATGGTGGAATGGGCAGAGCAGAAATGCAGCAGCGGTCAACATAGTATTCCAATGCATACATGCATTCCTTGAACATGAGGAGAGACAAGAAGGTATCTACACAGCATACATTCCAAGTACCGACAATCCAGCAGACAGACCATTAAGAGGCCTCTACCCTCCAAAGTCTAGACTACTGCCACCAACGGAGCTCCAAGGAGAGGCCAGGTACCTCCTTGTTGACTGCACCTCAGAACCCTCTCCCACCAATGTATGACTATTATGAGAGTATGAGAGGGGAGGTACAGTAGGACAGCAGCCAGGGTACAGTACCATGCAGAACAGAAAGCAAATGCATGAAGGAGCTTCAATGACAAACAGTTCCAGGAGCTCCGAACAGGAGAACTCAGCAATTGAGATGCTTAATGGAGTCCCTAGATTCTGGGCTTCCTTACCAGCACTGACCTTCAACGGTCACTCAAGACCATACCAACCAGGTTTAACTCCAGTACCATCAGAACGGCGCCCACACTATCTTGCTAAGGACTGACTACTACTATGGAAACCAGCAGGTTCTAGAAGCGCAAATGACAATCACATGGTCACGGAAGAGGACCTAAGCAGGGCCAGAACAGTAATGTCAGCCTCTCTGTCAGAAAGCACAAGAGGAACTTAGAGTGCAGGGCTGCTCACATTCCATGTGTACTGTGACCTGAAAGAAGTACCAGAAGAGGAAAGATGTCCAGCACAGCCAATGCTGATCCTATCCTTTATAGCAGTGTGTGCTGGTTCCTATTCAAGGTCAGCACTGACAAACCATGTGTGCAGTGTACAAGCCTGGCATCTGCTACATGGGGCTGAGTGGAGAGCGTCGGACATAGAGGTACAAACAGCGCTAGAAGGAGCAGCCCAGCTGGCCCCACAGGGATCAAAGAAACCCAAACAAAACCCCTTCACCATGGACGTCATTGACAGGCTGTGTGCAGAGTTAGACCCAAGCAACCCGGTGGACGCAGCAATAAATGCATGCCTGAAGGTAGCCTTTTTTGCAAGGCTGAGAGAGCTGGTCCTACCCAACCTTAAGGCCTTCGATCTGGCAAGGTACACAAAGAGGTCAGATGTAACAGAGGGTGAGGACCAGGAAGGAAATAAAGTAACAGTCATCTTTCTACTATGGACCAAAGTCGCAGCGGAGGACAAGGATATATACTTCGCAAAACAATGTGGGGCAAGCGACCCAGCAGAGGCACTGGCAAATCACCTTTGTGTCAATGATCTATCTTCCAGCACACACCTGTTTGCTTACAAGACAAATAAAGGTCCCAAAATTCTCATGAGAACGACATTTGCAAAACGACTAAACAAAATTGCAAGAGGTCTGGACATTGGAAATCTCAAATTCCATAGAATAAGAATAGGTTCTGTACTGGAATACCTACTGAGGGGAATACCGCTTGAGGTAGTGAAGGTGATGGGACACTAGAGTGCCCTTTACCTCAGAAAACACGCAACAGTATTAGCAAGATACCTACAGGATTCACCAGCGCTGGAAGAGGTGACAAGGATCACAGTGGCTCTTCCACCAGTACAATAATGTGAGTCCCACTCCTTTTGATAACCAGAAGGAGTACCCATGACTAAGTAGATGTATAAAAACAATAAGAACTTTTGCAGGCCACCGGCCAAGCATTCAAACACATAAAACAAACACAAGGCTGCATTGCACAGAGATGTATATATTCCTGTACAGTGGACATGTCAATGCCAACATGTTTTATGCGTACAGGGACAACAATGAGAACTGAAGGCTGGTTTTTGAATTTATATGTTTTTTAGATACATTTATGCATTTTTTTTTTCAAAATATGCTTATGGACACCAATATATACAGTTTCAATGCTAATATTTATATAAATGTGAACAAAATTTCTTCATTTACTTGTACCCTCTAATGTTGTGCTGGCACATCACAATGACACTGTCACATTGGCACTGCCACATCACTACCGCATCATGTTTCATCTTGGTCTCATAGTGCATTGCAGTGGCCCATTCCCTTTTGATATTATAAATTGATGTATTAGTATATTCATAAATGTGTAAAAAGAAAAATATGATTATTAAAAATAAAATAAAGATTAACATTAAAAATATATGACAATTTGTCAAGTTTAGGACAAGGTAGATCTCGGACACACCATGCTAGCAACGGCCCATACAAGCAAGTCTAATGTATAGTCAGTTTAATATTATATAGGTGTATGTGTAAGTTAGCTCATCCTCAGTCTCTGTTAGAAACAACTTAAGGTGTTCATACATAAGAATATATAAGTACCTATCATCCATTGTCCTCTTGGTGACAATGGATGTGATATGTCAAATGAGACAAAGCAACTATGATATTAGTTTGGCCACTTGCATGTGGTCACCTCAACATTAACAGCAGCATCCCATTCTCTTGCATTTGTTAGCATCCCAGGGGCTAAATAGAACCTGTCTAGTCTTGACATTGCATTAGTATATATGTGTAAGACCTCGCTGTAGAGTAGGTGTCTCTCCATGTATTACTGAGATTCAGCCTTCTCTTCACATGGTCAAGAGCTTCCAGTGCTTCATCAGGGTTGTTTCTCATTGACAGATGGTCCAATGAAGAAGCATATATACAGGAGCAAGAAAAGGCTACAACTACAGACCATGCTCTTGCACATCAGATTTTTCTGCAGTGAAAACACCTTCATTAGTTCAATCTCCTCCACATACAACCCTTTATAAACTGGCCTCTTGTCCAGGCTTTATGGGCTTCCTGATTCCCAGTGTTTGAATTCAAAACAGCAGAGACAGAGAAGATGACATGGCAGTAGATGAAGACAATGAACAGGAAGATAACATCAAAGATAAGAAGAACAGTGGTGCTGATGACAGTGATGATGAAGATGACAATGACAATGCCCAGCTAGCTAAACAAGTACATAAGGTACTTCAGGTTCCTTCAGATATTTAGTTTAGGCCTTTATTCAACACTTATTGCTTTCAATTTTTTTTATTATATATATATACTAATATTCCCCAATTTTTCAAAAATTTCCAATGAATTTTGAGTAGGGATGTGAGCTCATCATGTGCAACGATGAGCAAGGGGTGGGATCAGCTGTCGGCATTATCTCCAGGCAGTGCTGACCAATAACGTTGGGAATACATCAGCAATCAACCAACAACAACAACCACCACCCCACCCCACCCCACTCCATTTTGCTGTCATATTGACTCCTCTGCATTGTTATAGACAACATTATCAACCTGATAATACCTATCACATCTCCAAAAGTTAACTCCAAAAGTTTTTTTCTCATATTTTGCCGCATCTCTTGTCACCCAAACCACATTGAACTTTAGAACCCACCCCCCATCTCCACTTTGTTGCTCTCCCATTCCCATTTCCCTGTAGAATTAACAAACCAAACCTCACCTAAACCTTATTAGTCCCACTCTAAGCAGAACTACCACTTCTTACTACAGGAAAATTTTTCTCTTTCATTTTTGTGGTTTTGATCATATCACTTGGTACCTTTCTTCGGCTACTATACCCATTTGTTTGCTATCATTCCGTTCTTCCAATCACTAACCATGACAGACCCTGTTCCCCAACCCCCGTAGCCAGGCAAACCTGTGTTCCGGCATTCACCCCTCGCACCCCAAAAATTGGCTCACGTCCAATCACCCCTGATGTTGACATGGACTCTGGGGACGAGTCTCCCTTGACGCTCAATTTTTTACCCAAAGGTCATCAACTGGTGATATGTGGCTGTGTGTCTGCTAACTCCATCGAAACTCCCGTGGCTATAGTAAAAGATTTGCTGACTGCCATTTGTCAAGACCCATGCTTTGAGTACTTCACAAAAGTTCCCATTGTAGTGTCTCCATTCAGTGATCGCCTCTTGAATGCTTCCTCAGCATGCTATGTCGAACTCAAGTATAATAAAAGTGAAGCTGGTCTGGAACCTTGGATCGACCTATTAGAAGAGATTTGGGCAGCCATAACAGAGTTCAAGCCAGAATGGGAGATTAGGTGGAGCGCAAGCAAGAAAGGGAAGAGTGACAAATGCATGTCTTGTTGACTGCTGGACCTGTACCCTGGAGTGAAGGACCAAGGAGGCATTCCTGCTGAACATCTGCCCATCATTCAGGATCATGTTGAAAAGATGGGCTTCAAAGTCGCTTCAGTATTTGCTTCGTTTGGGGGGCCACAAATTAGCTTTGTCTTACCAGAACATGCTGACACATTTATGGCTCTAGGCTGCATCAAGTTCCCATCTTCAGTATCCAAGTACGCGGCGCGCATTGAACCTCTGAAGGAGGTCCCCATAGAAAGGGCTTTTGAGCTGGTAGTATCGGGCATGAGAGACTATGACGAGTCGGGATCTATAGTGGAAGAATGGGCCAGGAAAACCATGCCAGGATCATTTCTCAGGCATCGTTCCACTGATGTCAACTCAGACCTTTACATTTTCTCAATGAGTACATGGGAAGCAACACGTACCATTCTCCACAATGCAGAGTCCTTCAGGAAAAAATGTCCTGACCTGTCGATTCCGGCCCCACAACTGCTTTGGGATTACAACGAAAATCCGTTATGCAAGAACACGCTGTGTGAGCAAGTCTCCAAGGGTGCTGACCAGATCACTAGTACTGTCCAATCCCTGGCACGCGAGGTCCGCGAACTGCGTGGTGAAGTCCAGTCAGTTCAAAGTCAGCAGGCGAGTATGGCGACTAGTCAGGCTAAGCTTTTCGATTCAATCACAAATCTTGATCAACGTATTGCATCTACTCAGCAAGCCTTCTTAGTGCAGAGTCAGGAAATACGGCTTAAATTGAAGATCAGCGATACAGAGACCCAGATCAGTAGCCTTTGTGTTGCACTACTTCTCACCACTGAGGCTGAAAGGAAGGCGGAGATCCAGACCAGTTTGGACATTCTCACCAATGATGTGGCTGTGAGATGCGCTGAATTATCAAACATGACGGATCGGATGGCAGCAATCATGGGTCATGGCATTCCATCTCTACCTGCCCCTCAAACTTCATCTCTTCCAACCAGCTCACAACCCAAGCGCACCATAGAGTCGACAGCTCAATCTCCAGACAGGGAACGTCCTTCAACACCAACCCCCAAGTCGAAGAGGAGGAGGGCAGACGCTGGTATGTTCCTGGCATTGCCTGGTCAGCCATCACAGCAAACCACAGACTCGGGGTTGGTGTGTTCCTCACTCTCCTTAGTTTCCTATCTATCAGAGGTTGACGTGCACAATTGTCACCCCAGACTCAATTCCAATGATGTTGACCATGGCACCAATGTTAGAATTGCCTCAAGGGCCCACACAGACATCCGGTTGATACAACGGAGGGATGTCAGGGGTGATCGTGCGCGTTGAATTACATATGTTGCTCCTGAATTTCCTGCATTCTCCAGTTTCCGTCGTTTACCTCATTTTTCATCACCTTCTTGTCTTGATTCTGTGCCTATAATTCCTCATCCGCACATACCATTTCTTGATACCGAGAGCATGCAACCACATGTGCCGTCTCCGAAGGAGATCTCCCATCCTGAGTGCAGCTCGTCACATGTCTCTGATCGTCCCACACATACATTCTCTTGCCCCTCCCCCGGGACTGATTCACCCAATACCTTATTCCACTCTCAACCTCTTGCGCTATCTTTTGTTGCATGCATCGTGCTTTATTTCTTGTTATTGTCCTTTCTTGTTAATTACGCTAGCGCGTATACAATACCCCCTCAATCTCACTTCAGTGTATGCACGTTAAACGCGAATGGATTGGTTAGCCCCATGAAGTTAGCGTGTATTGGGCCGTTGTTGGGCAAAATTGCTCCTCACTTTTTCGCTCTCCCAGAGACAAAAACTAGATCCAATACGGGATCTAAGTTACAACTTTCTGACTATGAGATTCTTGAAGAGAACGGTGTTCCCTGTTCATCCCACCGGGGGAAATGGGGTATATTACTGGGGATTCGTAAAAATATACAAATAGTGACACGCTTACCCCTTCTTCACGCTTCACTCAGAGGCCGTGTGGTTGCTGCTAATGTGGTCATTCCTCATGGTGGCCAATTATCTTCTATTCACCGCATATTTGCGGTATATGCTCCTTGTGATCCTAATTCCAACAGCTTAGCTCAAGAGTTCTGGCCCTCCTTAACAGACGTGATAGGTCGCACGACATCCTCCTGGTCTCTCTTTGGTGATTTGAACGCCACGATATCAGCATCCGAACGCGCACATGATAATGCATTTGCCAGGCGTAATGCGTTCTCACGAGTCAACTAGTAAAGGTGTATTAGTATTATTCAAGGAAGGGTGTATTCAGGAAATTCATGCCTAACTAGGCAGGGAGTATGCCCCCTACGCCATGCCTAATTAGGCAGGATAAGTGAGAACACAAACTATTGTATCACGTGATAACGGGGATCCATCCAGAGATCAACCCATTTCTCGGACAGATGTGACAGAGGGATGACAAAACAATCTGCATTTTATCATCCTTAGTTTTGAAACCTGTTGGGCCTTGAAGCTTGATGGGCGATCATATTTTCCAAGTGGCTTCAGCTCTCGGGATTCACTTCCAAGTCGCATTGCCCCTCTCCTCAATATGTCCAGCTCTTGTACAAGAGCTACAAGCAATGTCTGATATCGTGCACCTATTGGCTGTCTTCCTTTTGCACTAGTACTGTCTTGGACAACTACTCTCAGGCTGGTTACATAAATACATTACACAGTTATAGGTGTAAAGTACTTATAAAGACCGCAGATGTACTGTAACGCCCAAACAAAATTGACTCACAACGAGCTAGATCGCCCCGTTGAGCTCCCTTGTGCTGGTGTTGCGAGCCATGCCCAGTGCCTTGCTCAAGCGTCTTGTATCACGCTGCCGTCCTTTGTGGAAGATCTTTTGGCGCTTGTTGCAATGCTGTCTCTTACCTTTATCTGAGCGACAGCGTTCTGGAACGTCGCCACCGCAAAGTGATTTGTACGAGACAGAAGAGAATAAACAGCGATGTAGCAGAGCAGAAGGAGGATCAGCGGGCAGTACACAGGTATTCGCCTCATTGATACCGACGGACAGATTACAACTTCCACCGCTCATGATCTCACCGAGTGGCATCTCTTTGAATGTCATCGCACCCGATGGTGATGATGCCGCATCTGTAACCAGCTCTCAATTTGAGCGGATGTCATCCAGAAGGGACTCAATGACAATCCATTCGGGGAACGACATGTCCAGTCAGACCATCAAGGTGCTTTCATCTGGAGTGAACGCATCTCGAACTTCCTCAGCCCAAGCCTCGCCTTCTCTTGTGTCAGGCCACAATGATTTCAGACCTGGAGCGAGTCGGGACACAGATTTTTCTCAAGGAATCTCAGATTACATTTACCCCCTTTTGCCATACAAGGTACCCAGATACAAGCGTAGGAGATTCATGTGAGTATTGCCTACTCTTTGATGAGCATATCGCTTCATAACACCTTTGCAGTGAAGAAAAATATGCGGAATTCGAGATTAAATACCTCCAAGATGATTTCTCTCTGTGAGTACCGGATCCCGCTTCTTCACTCTATTTTTCATCATGACAGGGGTGAGCTTCCCAAGGGCTGGCAACAAGTAACACATCCTGAAGGCCAGCCATATTTCTACCATGCTGAGAAAGTCCAAAAGCTATATTTAGAGAAAAAGGCTAGTGCTGACTCATCGTAGAAAATTATTACCGAATGTTGGATATGGAACCATCGAATGTTCATAATTCTCGATGATTTCATCCACCAATTCGAAGATTTTATTCGGTCGCGGAACTTAACGCAGCCCAGCGATGTTTACCTTCTCCTCGAGGTGAACGAAGAAAACGGTGCAAATTGGTGCGGATATTACTACGTCAGTACATCGACTCAGAGCTTGTTCTGGTTGGAGTCTTTTGATATTTCGAGTCACATTTCTGAAGTCAGAGGAGATATCTCATCGACACACATTAGTAAGAGATCTCTTCTTCTTACATATCAAGTCCATTTTATTTGTAGAGTTGTATCTTGAGTACCAGTACTGGTAAGTATTTCTTCATGTTGTATTGAATGTCAGTAACTAGTGCTTCTTGAAATAAGGTGTCACTGGGATTTATTCCCCAACATTAGCAATGCAACTGACGACACCTACGACCTGGTAGCGAATACAATCGCCGACGCTCGCACAGGTACTTGATGATCAGTTCTCAGGAAGCTTTGGAGTGGCTAATATTTATCAAATCTCAAGAGGTACAAAGCAGTTCGAAAAGCACAGTCAACCTGAGTAAGGAGGAGCTCAAAGAGATGGCAGAAATTGTGGAAGGGATGAAAAGCAAGTCCGCAGCCTTCGGAAACGTTACATTTTAGTAATGTCGAAGTTCTACTAGACCGCAAAGCTTCAGCTTCTCATTGGTGCCTCGGTACGTTCCAGGTCTAGCTTAATTGTTGACTATAGTGACAAATTGCTCTCAGGACGTTTTATGCAAGTGCTGAGTAGGCCGACGTAGGTAGTAGTCATATAAAATACTGACGCAGTTTTAGTGAGAGACCGGTTTTTCAACTACCATGGACAGTACGGAGCACGCCTCAGTTCTTCACAGAGTGTTTATGACAAAGATATTCCAAAACGAACATGGCTAATAGAGATACTTTCCCCGCTGCTGCTTTTCGCGCCGAACCTACATCTGCAAAAGTTGAAGGAGCTTTGGGTCGACGAAATAACTATCAGACCGCGATGGGTGAAATATTACGTTGACATGAATGAGCAATGGGGAGAACACATATTCCATGTACGTGGATAAATCAAATTTCAGAAGCACCCTATCAACTTCACTGCGAACAAGGCATCCATTATACTCACCGCGAATGTGGCATTTCTTTCCATTCCTTCAAACGACCCGTCGAACGACTCAACTATTATAAAAAGTGCTCGTACAGGTGCACAAATTTCCAGCTATCTTTCGATTTTGACCAGTTTTTCGAGCATGCTACTTGGACTGATGTTAGTCGCACAACACAGAGCTAAAGACCGTGATATCTCGGAACGAAGAGTGGACGTAAACGAATATGTAAGTTGACTAGTTTTATTCCAATTTTAGTTGTTTATTTCGTGTTAGCATAATTACTTGCACGAACATTTTACTCCAAAACATGGATTTGAGGGACTAGCCATTATGTATAGTTTGCCATTCGCCTTGCTCACATGGGGGTATGTTTTCTCATATTTCGATAACCTTCTCATATATCGTTTATACACGCCAGGATAGGGACCTTCTTCGTCGCGTTTCTACTCATGTGTTTGGTGAAATCAACAGCAGGCGTGCGTTCTATTGTCTCGATTGCCACAACTCTGGTCTGCGGACTTATCCTATGGTGTATCTGTATGTTCTGGAATGAAACAAGATTCAAGTTCCGCAAGAAATTCAAGAATATGTGGAACCGGCTGATTGCCGAAAAGATTTCCGAATCCACACCAATCCAAGGCAGACATCAAGTCGAAGGCGAGTCAAGGAATGATAACATCGACAGGTACGAAAACAGGTAGATTACTAGTACTGGATTAACGCAGCAACATGTCAGGAGCACTTTTCACGGATGGATGGTGTCTGTAAAGTCTTGGTTGGGTGGTCGGTGGAGAGTTCTATCATTGCAAGGCAACACGACTTCGACAGGCAACAATATGCCTCTGTCCCCTGTATGATTCCGCATTCCTCCGTGCCGGACAGATGAAGCCAACGAGTCCGTGATGACCAACAAATTTGCAGAGCAAACGAAAATCTGGAAGAAAACCCCTCAGAATATCTCATAAAAATGCAATGATTTCTTTATGTGTACTAGTAGTTCTGGATTTTGAGTAGAAAAAGTAGGACAATTGCATACCGTAACGTCCAAATCTCATCCAAATTCCTCCTAAAAGAAAAGGTCTCATTACAAGGCAAGCTGAACAAGCGATTTGAAATGCTGCTCACGTTGTTGTGATGGACATGGGCATGGATATACTCTTGAATTCGTGAAATCATTTAGCATTTCGCAACAATCTTTCAAGACATTTCTTTTGAAAAGGCATTAGAAGAGGTTCATTATACATGTTCCGAGATCTAGAATAGATCGAGGTTTTTCTGTGCAGCGGACTATGTGTGGGAAAAATGTCTTCGATTTTTGCCGTCATGTGACTGTGTTTGTTCTCGTTGCCATTTGCCATTACTTCCTTCCAGTAAGCGTGGGAATAATGTCTTCGATTTTTAACGTCATGTGATACTACCGTTCGTCTGTACGGTTACTTAGTCAGCAGTAGTGGACTATGTACGCGTGGGAGTAATGTCTTCACTTTTTAACGTCATGTGATACTACCGTCCGTCTGTACGGTTACAGAAATGCGTGGGAATAATGTCTTCGATTTTTAACGTCATGTGATACTACCG
>QGOA01001602.1:0-27193 GCA_003313075.1 Termitomyces sp. MG16
CGCTTGTAGTTGGTTCATCAGATGGTGTATCTGTGCCTGTAGCTAACAATACACCGTGTTAGTGAAACACCCGAAGTACACGCAGAAACTCACCTCGCCCTCTCTCCTCCTTGCCCTCCCCCCTTCCCACCTCAGCGCCTCGACCTCCTTGGAATACCTTTCGACTTCTACCCTCAACTTTTCCTCCCTCAGCCTCGCAGCCTCAAGGGCGCCCCTCATACTAGCAAGCTGTGTCTGCGGAGGCGGGGTACCGCTGCGGCTGAGTGGCGTGGGCGGGCGACGATCTCGCGGGGTTGGGGCGCGGCGGGGGGTGGCAGGGGTGGTAGTGGCGTTTGTGGATGTGGGTGAGGTGACTGTGGTTCCTCCATTCGGAGCGCCATTTGCCCTCTTGGGCTCTACACCCTCTTCCTCTCCCTCGTCAAGCGCCGGCAACATGACGATGGAGGGAGAACTGAGGGATGAGGAGCGGCTCTCGGTTTCCTTACTGTTGCTTCGCTTGCGAATTTGATGACGCTGTGGCGTCAAATGTGGATCAGCAACAGACGTTGTACTCGGACCCGCGCCATCCCATACCCACGGGTCAGTCACCACCGTTCCTGATTTACTTAGGGTAGTGTCGTGAGAACTCAGAGTGGGTGTCCTGCTGTCGATTTGGGACTGGGATAATGTCGGAGAGGTGTTCGGAGAAGTCACGGGAGAAGGAGAAGAGGTAGATGTTGACGTGGAAGAGGATGATGGGGGAAACGGCGAGGGGTTGGAAATGGAGTTGGCAGACGGAGGTGGGGGTAAAGAGGAAGGAGACTCGAATTGAAGGGAATTTCCGTTGTCATGGGCAAGATGGGACGGCTGTTGGTCGATTTTGGGCAAATTTTCTTGTTCGAAGCTCCTGCCGGGCTTGGGAACTTGCAAGAGCTTGCTCTTCTTTTTCAAAAGATCCTTCAGAGGATCCTTTCCCCGCCGCCTGCGTTCCTTTGGCCGCGACACCTTTCCATCCCGTGTGTCTTGGTCCGAGCCCGCAGCGGTGGACTTTGAGTCGGAACCTATATGGGAGTCAGTACTCCGCTATAAAGTGTCGACTGAAACCGCACCGAGTGCCTGTGTCTGGTGTGAAGGGCCGCTGGTATAGGCAGACCAGATGGGCCTGGAACCCGTGCGACATATAAAGGCAGAACCGGCGAGGAGGAGTGTGGCGAGAGTTGTGGCGACGAGGAAGCGGGGATCCGAGTGGAGTGGCGCAGGGCTGTCTGCGTCGCCCATGGCGATGAGCACACACAAGTCAAGTTGGAACACGTTAAAGGCTGATTGAAACTCCGCAATCAATTGTGCCTCGCGAACGATCACCGGCCGCCCGGCAATCCACGGCCCGGCTCGTTTGCTCTCACCGCCCATGTCCAGAATAGCCCTCCTCGTCGCCGGCACCCTCCCTGCCTTTGGTGACTACCATGTCGTCTTCACTGACTTTCTCCGCGCCTCGGCCCCAGCACACACCTTCGAGCTTGTTCCCTACGATGTCGTGCATAAGATGGAATACCCGTCCGACGACCAGCTGAGAACGTTCGATGCGCTCATGTACACTGGCTCAGGTGCGCGATCTCTGTGCCGATGCCCTTCGACTGACACCACACAGCGTCCAACGCATTCGACGACCTCGAATGGATCAACACACTCGTCGCATTCACCGCCCGCATCATCCGCGAGCATCCCACACTAAAGCTTATCGGTGCATCTTCCCTCGTCCTTCGAACCCATCTAACCCCCACAAGGCATCTGTTTCGGCCACCAAATCATATCACGTGCACTCGGTGGCTCCTGCGTCCGCAACACTCGCTGGGAAGTCGGCCCGACCCCGCTCAATCTCACTCCACTCGGAAAATCCCTCTTTGGGGTCGACACTCTGGTTTGTCTTCCATTCACCTCCTCTGCCTCCCTGACCCCCAACAGACGATTCAACAAATGCACCGCGACCACGTCCCCGCCCTTCCG
This sequence comes from Termitomyces sp. MG16, assembly GCA_003313075.1. Lineage (NCBI taxonomy): Eukaryota > Fungi > Basidiomycota > Agaricomycetes > Agaricales > Lyophyllaceae > Termitomyces > Termitomyces sp. MG16. The sequence goes on from QGOA01001602.1 coordinate 1,984, forward strand.
CCTACCGTTCAACTCCTCGCCTCAACGTCCACAGCGCCCATCCAAGGCTTTGTCAGCTTCTTCCCTTCCTCGTCTGACACCCTCCCAAACATCCGTATCTTCACGGTCCAAGGCCACCCTGAATTCACAGAGCCCATCGTCTCGCACCTCGTCTCTCTGCGCGCGCAATCTGGCATCATACCCCCCGACATCGCGTCCGACTACGACACGAGACGAGACTGGCCAAACGACGGTGTAAGTGTCGTGGGCAAGGCCATTTGGCGTGTTCTCGGCGTGGGGGCGCAAGTTGATTAGAACTAATAAACCAACTCATTGCTGATTATATCACAATCTTTGTAGATCAAACAATGGGATGTTTTTGTCGCACACAACAATCCCAGCTTTGTTCTCCATCTTCCATCCTGACGAAGAACACTCATTAATCAGCGTCTTTCCCCCACAAATAGCCGGTACCCCATCATCTTCACACCTCCACGACTAAGGTCCTACATCCTATCTGACTCCTTCTCCTACTCTCACAAAATCTATGGAGACATCTTACGCCTCATCCGAACACTCACATGCGCAAGCGCAATCCCAAGCTTCCATCTTTCACAAAAATACATCAGTGCAAATCATCAGGGCGATCCGACGGTCTTGAGCTCATTGTGCACCTTGTTAGAAGTTCTTCAACGAGCTTAGTCCTGATCGCGGTAGCCATTGCGACTATCATTTGGTGGCTTATATATACTGCAAGAGTTTTTGTTGGACTTTTTGTGTCTCGTGTTTCATGCCCGCCACGTCCGCTTGTTGTACACCGACGCTTGCTTTTTTCACTCGCTTCTCCAACTAGTTCTTCAGCTCAAGCATTTTCTTTATCGTCTTCAAATGTCACTATGTCCCTAACTGCAAGCCATCACGCTGCCCCAATCCCAATCTCTTCGACTGTTACGCCAATAGCCTCCACGCATGGCCCGCATCTGCATCCCTCTCCAATACAATCATCATCATCCACACGTCAAACCACGAACTCACTCTCCAGAATAGTCACACCAATAACTTCTCAAACACACATTGGCGATCCAACTACGACCATGTCCATTGAGAATGGAACTCCAAACGTATCCAATGACAATGGAAACCCAAACATATCCAATGACAATGGAACTCAAAACATATCCAACATTGACGTTAGAACTACGAGCATATCCACTGACAATGGAATCACGGCCGTCGCCACCATGTCCACTTCCGTTTTGAATACCCCTTCTGCTTCAACGAATACTTCCACTATTTCCACTCCTTCCACTCCTTCCACTACCTCCATTATGAATATCCCGCCCAATTCAACGACTACTTCAGTTTCTTCAACAGGTTCCCAAGATCCGACCCAGTCATCAGCAACCGCCGGAAAATCACCAGGTCCTATCATCGGCGGCGTGATCGGCGGTATAATTGTCGTGGCCTTAAGCGTCCTCACAGCAGTCGTGGTAATCAAACGCCGCCGTGTGCGAAAACAAGACGCGCCGGTCCCAACGGCCAACCCGCTCCTTGACGACCCTCATGTGACAGAGCTTGCAGCCTATAGTGAGCATCACATTCCTTTTCTACATATTCAATAGCTTTGACATGCTGATTCTGGACATAGGCCTCTCCAAAAAAGGGTCACGTCCATTTCACAATCACGAAGAAGTTCCTTCTTCTGCTAATGGCAGCGCGAGCGAGATTCAGACACAGAGCCTGAACCAGGACCAGAATACACTCGGATACAGTAGCCCGGGACCTACGCTCTCCCCATCGCTAAGAGATTTCGAGTCTGCAATGCAGCGCCAGATGGAAATGATACAAAGTATGTCGCAACGTATGGATATTATGGCGCTTGAACTTGGGGCGCAGCAGCGTGGGCAGCAGGATACGGATAGTGATCCTCCGGATTATGAGAGTCAGGCGTCGATGTAGGGTCTTTTTTCGTTTCTCTCTTTTACCTAGGTGTCATTTTTTGTTTATTGGTTTTGTTTTTTACCTTACCTTCGTTCTTCATTTGTTTTCGACGCCCCCCCCCCCCAGCATTCTATCTCTCTTTTTTTTAAAAAAAAAGTTTCGTAGCCAAACAAATACAAGGCACCTCTTTGTATCTGCGCCACACAATGAAAATGACCGTACTAAGGGTGATTTTCTTCTACCGGGTAAGTCGGAGTAATTTTGAGAGGGCCGCTATGCCTGTCTCAACTCCAAATGCATGTATAATAGTATATGGTACAATTTATCTTTCACCCTCTAGCCACTAATTCACTAACAGTTTGATTCTGAATTCTGACTCATAACTCACTTTTGTTGGGTCTTCTTTTGTTTCAAGTCTTTTTTTATTATTGTATCATACTTCATCATTATCCTCCTATTGAATACATAATTTCCATGCTTATACATGATCCAGATTTTCTTATTTACAATGCCCTTATTTCTTTTCTCTTTACATATATTTACCTATACAAGTGCCATGTATTTGAATATTGATTTTTGAGTAATCAACACAGTTGTTTTCACTCAAATTCTCAGTTGCTTTAAGCTCTCTCAAGTCACAAGAAACATCCTGCAAAATCATCTTATTTCATCGCAAGTCTTGTCATTTAATCTTGTCTCTAACAATGACCACAGAGATATTCCTAAAAAGGAAACTGCCAACGAGAATTCCAGTCAGAGTGCAAGACATTTCTTTGTCACTCCATCTGGTTGAAACAGGTTCTTACACCAGCAGGGAATGGGGACAAGGCATTGTAGAACGTGATCAACCAATCATAAGTTAGAATTTGGTATGCAGGCAACATCCTGGAAGACAGCACAGTACAAGAATTCATAGAGAATTGTTGATTCCCATTCAAAGATCATGCATCCAATGCACCCCTACATCTACGCCTGACTCTCATAATCCGGAGGGTCACGATTGGTATCCTGGTGCCCACGCTGCTGCGCCCCAAATTCAAGCGCCCCAAACTCAAGCGCCATCAAATTTATACGTTGGGACATACTCTGCATCATATCTATCTGGCGCTGCATGGCCGACTCGAGTGTACTCTGTCTCTGTGTCGGGCTGCCGCTAGCAGAAGGAACTTGATGAATCACTTTTTTCGAGAGTTCTATGTCAAGAATTAGTAAGTGAAAACGATCAAATTTAATGTAATACTTACTACGTTGGGCTGCGAGCTCCGTCAGGCGAGGGTCGTCAAGGAGTGGGTTAGCCGTTGGGACTGGTCCACCTTGTTTTCGCCCATGGCGGCGTTTAAGTATAACGACTCCTGTGAGGACGCTCAAGGCAACGACAATTATACCGCCTATCACACCGCCGATGATAGGACCTGATGATTTTCCGGCGTTTGCTGATGACTGCGTCGGATTCTGGAAATCTGTGGTAATCGAAATTGAAAGGGTCGAATTATTTACGGGGGATGTGGACAATGAGGAGCTGGCAGATGTTGGCAAATGGGCGCCATTGGTCAGTGAACTGTTGCTTGCTGTTGATGTAAGTTCTGATCGCGTTGAGATTGAGGGTTGGGCTGATGTCAAGGATGCAAATGAGGCTGTGGATGCGGATGAGATTGGGTTTGCAAATGCGAGTAGGGTTGTGGAAGAGACTGAGGTTCTGGATGAGAACGGGGCTGTGGATGTTCTGGAAGACATTGAGATTCTGGATGAGGACGAGGTTCTGGATGAGGACGATGTTCTGAATGAAGACGAGGTTCTGGATGAGGACGAGGTTCTGGATGAAGACGAGGTTCTGGGTGAGGACGAGGTTCTGAATGAGGACGAGGTTCTGGATGAGGATGAGGTTGTAGTAACAGGAACAGTATCGCTCAGTGTTGTCTTCTGTGCAATAGGAGGGGGATAACGAGGTGCAATAGGAAGGGGATAACGAGGATTGTCCCGTGCTTCGTGGATGGGAGAAGAAGTATCAGTTGTGCCTATAGCTGCCATCTCGGTCCTTGTAGAAAGAAAAGGCTTTAACGACAAGCGAACACGATTGAGGCTTTGAAAGTGACAGGGATGAAACAATAAGCGGGGCAAAACACAGAAAGGCCCTTGCAATATAAATAAGCTACCAAAATCATAGGCGCAATATACAATTGTCTCAGGATCTTTACGGTCGGATCGCTCTGATGACTGTTACTGTGAAAGATGGAAGGTTGAGATTGCGCTTGTAAGGGCTCAGATGAGTCGTAAGATGTCTCCATGTTTTTGTGAGTAGGAGAGGGAGTCAGATAGGATGTATGGATTGGACTGAGGTCGAGGATGCGAATGAGATTGGGGATGTGAATGAGAATGATCATGGGTTAATCTCTGAGCACTGATCAATGATGATGATGGCGTTAAAACACCGGGAGAGCAGTAACCGGTGCCCAGACCTGGAAACTCATCTGTAGTTCCCACGATCAAGTCCCAATTAGACACGGTGTTGATGATTATGGACTCCTACACCCGTGCGTCGTATTTTGGATACAAAGTGACATTTCTCTTTATAGATACTTCTCGATTATTTCCTTGCGCTGCCCCTGGAGGTCAGTGCGATCGGTATTTGCTAGTCTTTGGAAAAACCTTAAAATATTTTCTTACTTATTTTACGATACACGGAAAGCCACCCTCAGTCGTACTACGCATATACTTGTGTGACTGAGGGCGAGGAAATTACTTATCACAGCACACAAACTTTACTCATTACATCTGTAGACTAAGACATCTGTATTTGTCTACACACGGAATACTATGCCCTACGGTGCAGTTGACAGGTCACAAATGTCACAGTACCTCTGATTACAGCCGAGGCCTGCTGTTTCAGGCTCTGCCTCGAGTCATCAAAATCACATCTGTGCACGCTATTACTTTATGTCTTCTGATTCCAACTATTCCCCTCCATGGGGCAAGCATTGTCACCACACATTCTCAGATCCTCAGCAAAGTCTTCAAAAACTTGCTCAATCATCAATGATTGCACCTGAGTTTTCCTTGCAGCTTCTGAAATGGATGAGTATTCTCCATTAGTAAGACCTGTAATGGCACTTTGAATCTGGACTTCATATTTGGCAGGGTTGACAGTGGACCATGGGTGCAGAATGCGATGCTTTTTGGATGTCATGTTTGTTGTAGAAATGAATGATCTCACTTTAAGTAAGTATGTCTTTTTTGATCACCATAATCTCAATAAATAAAAGACATTTGATTGAACAAAGTCACGTGTCCTTGACGCATCATGTTTGTTTATTCAGATCAACAAAAGAATCATTTGTAGTCCACTGTGGCATTGTATGGCAGAAGTGAAAAAAGTGTGACAAACCCTCAAATTGTCACTGAGAAAGGACTTAATAGTTTCTGCATATTTTTCTTCAGTTCAACCTCATATGTCTTACAATACACAGTTTAGGATGGACTAGTAAAAAATCTCATGAGAGAGAGCCATAATTGCTGCTACATCAAAAGGTGTCGACTGAGTTACAACTGTATAGAGCATGTTTATTGAATATTATAAGCAATATAAACAGAGAAAATGTCTAAATTAAATCTCTGAAGAAATCTGAATCACATTATTCACTTGTTCAGCCAGCAGGGCCTCATTGTCATTATTGCCAACATCATCATTGTCTTCATCATGGTCATGGTCAACACCTCCCTTGATTCTATTGCTGTCATCACCCTGGACAATGCTTCCATCTACTTCCCATGACATCTTCTCTTCCTTTGCTTGTCTGAGCTTGGTTGCTAGGCACAAGAGACTCAGTAAAGCCTGGCAAAGATGCAAGTTCACAAAGGTGCTACATGTGAAGGACATTGAAGTGACAGAGACATTTCTACTGCAAGAAGATCTGGTGAGCAATTGTGCTGTCTTTAGTTGCTATAATCTTCTCTTGTTCTTGCAGATACTGTTGGAATCCAGGCAGACAGCAGCAATGCACAAGGTGTGACCAACACCTAGATCAATATGTTGTAAGTAATAATCTAGGCATGTGTGTTAGTCATGGATAGCTGTATGTAGTTTTGTTGTTACGCACCCTCAGAATGTATAAACGGAACTGAGGATGCTTTTGGTATGTACTGATATATATATGCTGGTGGACAAAGCAGTTGTGGTCAGTCATGGCCACTCAGGGTGGCCTCACCACCATGTTCACAGTACCCCTTTGTGTTGTCACACAAATCACACCCATGACACTCCAACACTCCTCCTTGCCATGGACATGGTTTGTCTATACTCCTCCTTGTGCATGGGTCAGGATACTCTGAGCATTTGATGCAGCCAAATAAACAGAGGTTTAGATAGAGCTTTTGTGAACAGGTTGGTGATGTTGTCTTTCATATTAATATATTTGATAATTATTTTGCCCATGTGGGCCCATTTGCAGATGAAGTGGTATTTAATATTGAAGTGTTTTACTTGTGCATGTGCTGCAGGGTCTTCAGATAACATAATAGCAGCTTTATTATTGCAGAACATTGTAGTGGGTTTCTGTAAGGGTGACCTCTAGAGGCTATGGCTCAGTCACACAGCTGGCAGAGGGAGATCCAAAGTGTATTAGAATATATACTGACAATATCAAGGTAGCTACTCACCTGGCAGAGGGAGATCCAAAGAGAACAAGTCTAGGGATTCCCTATGCCAGGTTGGATGCTTCTGGGGCCTCTGAAGCATGGGAAACAACTGTACAGTACAACAAAACCTTAAAAACTCGAAAAATTGCCTACACAAATACTTGTACAAATAAGGGGCAAACTCTGGCAAACTCTGGCTTATATAAGCGGTCTGAAAGCGGTGCTGAGTGGGCCCACACTTGTCTGAATGGTGGCTAAAGAACCAGAGCATCTCAAGGGCTGAGAGTAGTACTAACAGATAGTGCTGAAAGGATAGAAACAGTAAAATAAAATAATGTCAGAAGAAATAAGAGAATGAATGGAAGGAGAGTGAAGAGATAAGGAGTGAGAAAAGGAAGAAATGAGGAGTCCCCTGACATCACCCCCCCTCTAGAGCGTGGCGTCTTGACGTGCTGGATAGAAGTAGTTTTGGATGGCCTGGTCTACCTTGGAAAGAGAATAGAGGCCTCTGATTGCCTAGGGAGCATTGGGATGCTGTTGATAGAATTCCTGCACCAAGGCAGGGGCATGGACATTCTCTTGTGGCTCCCAGGAGATGTCGGGGGGCGCGATGGAGTAGTGGTCTCCATTGCGTGTCTGCCATTGCACCCCGGCAGACACCGACAAGGGGGAAAAATATGAGTTTGCACCACGAACGACCGTTCAAACCCCCAAGGTTGCAGAATCCACTTTCTCTTATCGGCACATCTTCACTTCTCCACTACCGATGATCCGTGTCTCTATCTTCACGGCCACGGATTCTCCAAATCATCGACATCGATCTTTGTCAGCTGGCATGCATCCCGTACAACCCCATCAGCACATTTCATCAAGACAAGTGGTACTCCAGCCTCTGCATGCGATTGGCTCCCATGATGGGGACCTCGCCTACCCCCAAATATCCGGGCCCCATGGCCAGGAACCTTGTCCACCCCCGGTAAACGGAAAGAGCTGGAACCCAGCTCTGAATCACTGCACTATGGACACGTGCCGGAGTAAGTCTCAGCCAGGACAGAAGAAAAAATGGACAATGAAGCAGAGGACTTGTGACAATGGAATTGGGCCACATCTGATTTGACTCGCACACATCAACCATTCACTCTGTCAATATAGCAGGATCTCACACACCACGGGAGGTCATGGACATCCCGCATCCACACATCACTGGTCTCGAATCTACCCTATCTTGAACCCGCACTAACCCTAACCTTACCTTTGATTTACTGCAACGTGAACCCGCTACTATACATGCTAACATACAATCAATATGAGGAAAGTTCTACTCCTCAAAAATACATACATTGATACCAACAAAACGCTGCTCCCTGTACATGGTACTATACATCCGGCCTATCGGCCCGCCTCTTAGCTCAGTATTGTAGCTTGCCAGCGTTAAACAGAATTCATCATCATCATCATCATCATCCCAGGAGATGTCCTCAATTCTATAGCCCTTCCACTTGACCTTGAACTGAAGCTTATTCCTAAAGAGTCGGCTGTCTAGGATCCATTCCACTTCGTACTCTTCTTGGTTGTTTACCAGAACTGGTGGTGGAGGTGGCTGTGGACGTTGACCTGGAATTGGATCCTCTGGGGCTGGAGAAAGCTTTACCACATTGAAGACTGGATGGAGTCGACTCATTCCACTAGGCAGCTTGAGTCGATAGGCAAGTGGGCCTACCTGCCTTACTATAGGAAAGGGTCCTAGATGACGGTGAGAGAGCTTCTGAGAAGGTCAGGTGGTAGCAATATGAGAGGCATCCAGGTAGACTCAATCTCCAGGCTTGTACTTGGGGGCTGGAGTTCGTCCACAATCGTAGTAGCGGGCCATGTCATCCTTTGCCTTAGCTAAAGCTGCCTTGGCTTCCTCCTGGGCTGCCTTCATCCGATCTATGAACTTGTTGACAGCTTCATTCTCTGAAGGTTGTCCACGAGGCTTGAATCCCATCCAAGGATGTCGACCAGTATCTAGAAGGAAAGGAGACATCTGGGTGGCAGCGTGTACACGGTTGTTGTACTGGAACTCTGCCTCTGATAATAAGTCATCCCAGTCATTCTGTTGTTCATTGCAGAAGAGCCAGAGATACTGTTCTAGCTCCTGGTTGACACGCTCAGTCTGGCCATCAGATTGGGGGTGGTAGGCTGTGGAAGTGTGGAGTTTGACATGGAGAAGGTGATACAGTTTTCTAGTAAACTCTGCCACAAACTGAGGTCCACGGTCCAAGACATAAGCATCTGACAACCCATGGAGCTTCCAGACATGCTTCCGGTACAGATTGGCGGCGCCCATGGCTGAGCAAGTAGTGTGTGTTGGAATAAAATGAGCACGCTTGCCACAGAGATCCACTACTACCATGATTGCATCATATCCATGAGAATCAGGTAACTCAACAATGAAGTCTACTGAGGCCACACTCCAATGCTCAGCTGGGATAGGCAATGGATGAAGCTGTCCCATAGGAGGTTGACGATGAGGCTTAGTCCGAAGGCAAAGATCACAGATGGAGGTGTAAGAGCCAATATACCGTGACATTTGAGGCCACCAGTAATTCTGCGAGACCAGCTCCAGTGTCTTCCATCTGCCAGGATGTCCTGCAACTCAAGAGTCATGATGCTGCTCCACAATCCACCTCCGGAGGTCTGGCAGGTTGGGAACATAAATGCGTCCCCGAAAGGTGAGAAGACCATTCTCCAGATACCACTCGTCAGTGCGGACGGACTTCACTCCAGTTTTCTCTTGAGCATGCAAGGCCATGGCAGCCTTAGCTACCAGATCTTCTTGAGCGCCCTCCTGGTTACCTTGTCAGATGTCTCGAAGGATGCTCACTTCTTCTCCCTGGCCAACCACACCTTCTAGAGCACAGATAGCAAATAGTTCTGGCTTCAGGAGTACAATATTGTCATTGTCACTAGCTCCTGAACCATGGTCTGCTCGCCTAGAAAGCGCATCTGGCTTACTCATGCTCCATCCAGGTTTGTGATGCAGAGAGAAGTCAAAGTTGGCCAGATACAAGGACCATCAAGCCTGTCGGCGGTTAAGTTTCTTGGCCATCTGAAAGTTGTGATCAGTCCACACCTCAAATTTATGTCTGGCACCCTCAAGGAAATGTCGCCACTCCTCAAATGACCGAATGATAGCTAGCATCTCCTTGTCATGGATCTCATAATTTTGCTCCACGGCATTGAGACTCTTGGAGTAGAAAGCCACAGGATGCCACTTACCATCCTCTCTTGACTGTTGAGAGAGAATGGCCCCAGTAGCAAAATCTGAGCTATCAGCTTCGACATGGAAGGGAGAGTCATCATCTGGAAATATAAAGACAGGCTTTGAAGTGACTGCCTGTTTGAGGGCATCAAAGGCTGTCTGCTGTGCTGCATCCCAGTGCCAAGGAGTGTCCTTAGTGGTGAGATCGAAAAGGGGCTGGGCATGGTGTGAGAAATCCTGAATAAACCTCTGGTAGAAGTTGGTGAAACCCAGGAAGGCCTGAACCTCCTTGTTCTTAGGCTCTGGCCACTCCGCTACACCAGCCACCTTGACTGGGTCCATCTCAGCCATTCCATGAGAGATGATCAGTCCAAGATATTCAACCTTACTCTGCTCAAACTCGCACTTCTCTGGCTCAAGATAGAGCTGGTGGTGGCAAAGACATTCCAGTACGATGCACGTAATCCGGCGATGCTCCTCTAGAGTCTTGGTATAGATGAGAATATCGTCAAGGTATACGCACACAACACCTTCCACTATGAGGTCTCAGAAAATGTCATTCATCATGGTCTGGAAGGTGGCAGGGCTATTAGTGAGGCCAAAGAACATTACCAGAGGTTCAAAGAGTCCATGATTTGTTCGGAATGCTCCCTTCCACTCATCTCCTTCTTTGATGCGCACATTGTTGTAGCCCCAGTGGACATCCAACTTGGTAAAGTAGTGCACACCTTGGAGGTTGTTGACAAGCTCTGAAATGAGTGGTAAGAGGTAGCAATTCTTCACAGTCATCACATTCAAGACTCAATAGTCCTGAACCAGATGTAGAGACCCATCCTTCTTCTTAATGAAGAAGACTGGAGAGGCCATCAGAGACTTTGAGGGATGGATGCAACCAGAGTCTAAATTCTCCTGCAAAAAGGCATCAAGCTCATCCTGTTCTCTGGGAGAGAGTGGGTAGACCTTGCAGCTAGAGGGCTCAGCATTGGGCATAAGCTCAATTGCATGGTCCCACTGCTTATGCTCTGGCAGGGAGTCAAATGATGCCTTAGAGAAAACATCCTCAAAGTCTTGCAGGTGATGAGGAACTGCATCTCGGAACGACTTAGGAGCAGAGTTGGCAGCAAATACCTGAGCTAGCTGCTGGGAGGTAGTTTGGCTAGCTCTAATCTCTGCTACAGTTGGTGGAGGTCATAACGTAGTTGCATAAATCCTATCACCTGTCTTGATAGCCTTGTCTGGAGACTCTGGGTCAGGAGCGCATCCAAATTCACCCTCACGTCCATCTTCCATCTGGGCTTCACTCACTACACCTCGAACATCCTCATAGAGGGCCTCTCTATAAGGGAACGCCAAGGGAGGAGGATCCAGTAGGTCGAGGTCTGCAAAGGGGAGGTGTCCAACTCGGCAAGCCCAGATAGCCGCATGCTCGCAGACTGACTCTTTGCGCTCCTCTCTAACTTCCTTGGCACATGTGGAACACCGTCGAGGGCAGCGGCTCATGCTCACCTTACCCTTGGCCCAGTCAATCTCAGGATTGTGATCATGCAGCCAGGAGAACCCAAGTATCATGTCCTGCTTTCCTAGGCTGGTAACCACAAAGACTGCATGCTCAGAATGGGTCTGATAATGAAGGACTAAATCCACCACTGAGCAGATAGATCCAGCTTCATTGAGTGTACTGTCAATGTTATAGACTGGAATAGGGTGAGAGAGGAGATGGGTAGTGAGCTGGTGTTGTTCCACATAATGGGTGTCTAGGAAGAGTCCAGTAGCGCCACTGTCCAAGAGAGCTATGACGCTTTGAGCATCCATTGCTCTATTGAAAACCCTCCTCTGCAGAACCAAAGGACACATCTGATGGTTCTGCTACAGCTTCCACAGGACCCAAGGACTCCTCCAAAGGTTCTGCTTCAGTCTGTACATCTGGGGAGGGGTTTTCTTGAACATCTCTGGCAGCAAGGAGCTGGAGAAGGAGCTCCTCCTGCTCTAAAGCTGAGAGATAGCGCATCTCTAACCCCTGGGGACAATACCAAGTGAAGTGACCAGGCTTTCCACAATGACGGCAGAGGAGAGGAAGGGAGGAACGTTGACGAGAGGCATCAACATCCATAGGTACTCCAAAAGGAAGAGGACATGCTGCAGGTACCTGAGCTGGGGGTGGAGCGCGAAATGGAAGGGAGGGCTGGATGGAATGACGAGCAGAAAAAGATGCCTGTGAGGTGGAGCGAGGGGCAGTTCCACGCTGGAGCTCACGTCGTAACTCCATGAGCTGCCACTGATCACGTGCTACCTGATACCAGGTCTTAATACTCATGTCATCAGGTTGTCCCTCAGCCATGCTGTTGATCCGGTCCATGAGAGAGGGGAGGAGGCCATCTTGGAAGGTGAGACAGAGCTGAAGACCATCCGGATAACAGGTCTGTTCAGCAAGAGCTCTGAAGGAGTCAATGTACTCATCTAGGGTCCGCTTCCCCTGCCCATATCAATGAGGATCTTGGAGAGTGAGGGCTGCCACCTTAGCAGGGTCCAAGGGGAAGAACTCTGTCTGAAACTCCTTCTCAAACTGATCCCAACTTCCAAAACTCTCCACTCCTCCAGGGCATCAAAAGACTTGTAGCGCGTATGTCGAAGCTCACCCAGACTTCATGTAAGAAAGAACCCAAGCAATCTTGAGAGCATCAGAGGGAAAAGCCTCACCACTGAGCTGAATATAGGTGATGCAGAACTGCAGGAAACACTTGCCTATTGCTTGGTCACCATTGAATGTGTCTGGAAGAGCTGGGCAAGAAATATTGGCATGAACTGGGGGGGAGGCCCCAAAGCAAGGGACTGGGGGTGTGCCAGCCCTAACTGGAGGTGCCTGGAGAGGGGTAGGAGTGAGAGGGAGGCGCTCTAAGAGGGCCTGAAGGGAATGGGAGATGGTGTCTGTGGCCTGACATAATCCAGCAAGTTCAGTGGTGTGGAGGGTGAGGAAAGCTTGAGTAGTCTGCACCTGAGTCTCCAGAGCAAGCAAGTGACCCCAGGCATCATCCTGAGGGGCAGAAGCATCCAGGGGAGTGTCTGAGGGGGCTGGTTGGGTCATAGAAGCAACAGAGGAGCAGGGAGTAATCCAGTGGGGGAGGGACCTAAAGGGGCAAGAGAGGGCTCAAGCAGGCTGAAGGGGGCTCCCAGACCGACATGTAGTGACTTGTTCTGCTGTAAGGATGACCTCTAGAGGCTGTGGCTCAGTCACACAGCTGGCAGAGGGAGATCCAAAGTGTATTAGAATATAGACTGACAATATCAAGGTAGCTACTCACCTGGCAGAGGGAGATCCAAAGAGAACAAGTCTAGGGATTCCCTATGCCAGGTTGGACGCTTCTGGGGCCTCTGAAGCATGGAAAACAACTCTACAGTACAACAAAACCTTAAAAACTCGAAAATTGCCTACACAAACACTTGTACAAATAAGGGGCAAACTCTGGCAAACTCTGGCTTATATAAGCGGTCTGAAAGCAGTGCTGAGTGGGCCCACACTTGTCTGAATGGTGGCTAAAGAACCAGAGCATCTCAAGGGCTGAGAGTAGTACTAACGGATAGTGCTGAAAGAATAGAAACAGTAAAATGAAATAATGTCAGAAGAAATAAGAGAATGAATGGAAGGAGAGTGAAGAGATAAGGAGTGAGAAAAGGAAGAAATGAGGAGTCTCCTGACAGTTTCACTGTGAAGTCGTACCCAATTTCCTTCATTAGTGCCCAGAGCCAGATGCATTCTTGGGTGGACTCATACACCGCCATATACTCCACCTTGCACAAGGAGGTTGTAACTGTTTTCTGCTTTCGGACCAACCATGATATCATGCTGCTACTCAGAGACCAGATGTATCCACTAATGCTCCTCCTCATGTCTGGGCAACTTGCCCAGTCCACATCTGTGAAACCCTGCAGGACAATCGATGGACCTCTGATCCTTAATTTCATGTCCTTCATCCTCTTCAGGTAACAAAGCAGTCAGATGGTGGCATTCCAGTGTGTCCTGTCAAAGTTGTTGAGGTATTGGGATAGCTGCTGTACTGTGAAGGCTATGTCCAGTCTTGTTGCAATTGCGATGTATAGTAGGCACCCCACTAGAGATCTGTATGGGAGCTGTTCAATAACACATTTTTCTTCCTCGGTTTGAGTCCTGCGGTCTGGGTGTCTTAGCTTTAGTCCTGGCTCCATTGGTAGCAACAGTGGATGAGCTTTGTCTTGCTTAAATTGCTGTAGGATGCAGTCAATAAATGCAGTCTGGAACAGGGTAATTATACAGTTTTTCCTGTCCCACTCCACTGAGACACTGACTAAGTGCTTTGGCATACCTAGGTCCAAGATGGTCTAGGCTTCTCTCATTTGAGCCTTGAACCTATCATTCTTGTCTCTTGAGCTGGCAACTGCTAGGAAGTTGTTGACATGCATGGCCACAATCATGGTACCTGTAGGGCTTGTCCTGTAGTATATGCAGGATTTGCTAGTTAGCCTCGTGAATTCCCATACTAGCATCTGTTCATTTAGTGTCTGGTTCCAAATGTGTCCCACTTGTTTCATGCCAACCAGTCCTTTCTTTAGCTTACAGATCCAATCCTCTTTTCCAAATTCATAGAAGCCCTCAAGTTGTTCCATATATTGAGTCTCACTATTGGGCAGGTTCCTATAAAGAAAAGCTGTTTTAACATCAATCTAGTTAGTGTCCCATCACTGTGTGGTGGCAATGTGCAGGAGTATTTTCCATACCTCCATGCACACTGTCAGTGATGTAGTCTTACTGTAGTCTCTCCCATAAACTTGTTTGTACCCCTTGAATACAAGTCTGACTTTGTGCCTGACAGGACATCCATGTTCATCATGCTTTATTTTGAAGATTGGTCATCCTTTCCTAACCTTTTGTCTGCTGAAAACCTGCAATTGTGGTATCAGCTCATATACACCTATTTCTTTTAGTGAGTTGATCTCTTCTCTGTAGCCTTCTTCTCATTTCTGGGCATTGGGACCATTCTTGGCTTCCTCCCAGGAATTTGGTTTGTCATTTGAGTCTATGGGTATTGGTTCAATGTCACTTAGCTGGGTTAGGGCCATGAATACTCTATCATGATTGATCTCAATGTTTGTGGGCATGAGTGCTTCTTCAGCTGTTTGTGGGTGCAGATGTGCAGGTTCCTAGTGCATCTTGCCAGCTGCAAGATCAGGTGATGCATTTAATTTGCTCTTTTCCTTTGCCTTTTGTTTACTCTCTCTGATCTCCTCTACTGTTCTCTCCAGCCACATTTGTGGTTGATTTTCATCTGAACTGGCCTTCTTGGTTGGTTGTTGGACTCATGTCAATTATCTTAGTGGTGGGGCTGTGGCATTGCTGGTTTGAGCTCCATTGAGGACTAATAGTGGAACGTTGAGTGTTAATGAGTCAGTCTCAAACTCTGCCACATCATTGTCTTCATCCAGGGTTCTAGAAAAGCTGAATCCTCCAGTTCTTGCAGAGATGCAATGTGAGATGTGGGAAGCATGGCAGTGATGGGTTTGGTAGAGGGAGCAGGTGTCAATTCATGATGTTCAATGAACTTGACATGATAAGTTTGATAGACCTTTCTTCTCTCCTTATCCCAGCAGTGATATGTTTTAGAGTTTTGTCTATAACCAAGTAGTACACATTCAAAAGATTGTGGTTTGATCTTTGGGTTGTGGCTAGGTACAAGGACAAATACTCTGCAGCCAATTTTGCACATGTATGAATAATCTGAGCTTTGGTCAAACCAGAGTTTATGGGGGGTTCTGCCATTCAGCAATTTGGTTGGTGTTTTAGCATGTAGGTGGGCAGCAGTCAAGTAAAACTCATCCCACAGATACTCAGGGCACTTTGCTTCTAGTCTTATAGTCCTTGCTTTCCCCATCAGAGTGCAATACATTCATTCTACTTGCCCAATTTGTGCCAATGTATAAGGTGCGCTGTGCTTGTTTTGAGTCCCCCTGCTTGCCAACCAGTTGGCTATTTCATTGCTGTTCAGTTCCCCATCAAAACCTGTTCAATACTTCTCCAGTTTGAGTCCAGTCTCATTTTCTTGTGTTATCTTCCAGGCTTTTAATGCATCAAAAGCATCTCTTTTATTCTTCAAAGGGATAGACCATGGCATATTCAAGAAGTCATCAACTATATCGAGTATGTAGTGATTCCCAGACCTCGACTGTATACTGACTGGCCCCATCAAGTTTGCCCACACTACCTCCAGCTTACGTGTTGCCCTGTGCCCCTCCTGCCATGTTTTGGGAACCAGTGTCCTGGTCTGTTTCTCAAGGATACAACTGTTACACTTTGGCATGGTGTTATGAGGAGGTAGAGGTGCACCTTTGATCCTTTGATTGCAGGTTAGTTAGAGTATAGCTTGGTAATTTGCATGACCCAGACAAAAGTGCCAGCTGGTCAGACTGACACCTCAATGAGCTGTGTGTATGTGTGTGTGGTGACTGCATTGTAAAGGTCAATGGCATAGAGTTTCTTTCCTTGTAACAGGGAACCCTTTGCAATCACTTTTCTATTAGTTTGGTTCTTGATTGTTACTCCTTCATTGTCAAAATAGGAGCTTGTGTGCCCATTAATGCAGGTTTGACTGACTGAGACAAGACAAAATGATGACCCCAGGACATAGAGGGCATTCTGGAGGCAGAGGAGGTCTCCTTTTTGTGCATAGCTGTATAGTTTCTATGCCTTGTGCAGAAATTGTTGATCCTCCTACTCCTTTGATGTCCCTAGGCTCAATGGGATGGAGAGTGACAAAATCCAACTTGTACGGCAAGATGTGCATGGTTGCACTAGAGTCAACATAGAATGGACAGTCTGTGGTTGACATGAGGACAGTGTCATAGTTTTTGAATTAACTGAGTTTATATAGGCACCAATGCAGTCTTCCTTTGATGATAAGGAATTGAAGGGACTGCTGTTGCCATGTCAGGAGGAGGCATGGTTATCAAAGGATTTAGTTGTTTGATTTTGGTGTGTTTTGTCCAGTTGACTGATGTGGTTAGTTCCTCCTCCTCCTTGAGGACCACCATCCAGCCCTCCTATTCAAGCTCATTGCTAATGAGTGTTGGATCCAGTAATCTGTCTATTGTCAGGCCAGCAAAGCCTATGGCAGCAGGGGCGGTAGACAGTGTCTGGACCTTATCTAGGTCACCATCTTCAACAAGGTAAACTTTCTCTTTTGGGCCAGTGAGCTGGGTGTAGGCTTTTGTGCCTCTGCTAGCAGCACTATTTGACTTTGCTTTTGCCTGCTGTGTGGGATCACTGGTGGCCATGCATGCTGCACTCCAAGCAGCATTGAAGCTCTGCTTCTCTATTGCTCCTCCAGGGTGCATGCAAAACTGCGCTTCATGCCCACCGGATGACTATCCATGCATAGCACACATGGTGCAGCACTTTGCGCTGGCATGATGTGTATGCTCAGAGAACCATGGCTTCTGTGATTTCCACCATCCACATGTTGTTGCAATGAGAGCTATGTCTGTGTTGCCACCTGTATTGGATGATTTCAAGCTGGTAAGATTTTGCATTGTCTCCATCAACTTGTGAATGTTGTCTGATATGTAGGGAGCATTTTTTATGGCATCTGCAAGACCTCTAGAAACCTGAGCTTGAATTGGTGTGTACTGCAGGCTGCTCAAGCTGTTTAGCAATATCACGCACTTGAACAAGTTTTCATCAAGAGACTTTATGGCAAATATGCAGTGAACTGTGTCACAGATATGCTTTGCAGTGGTATGTAGGGGTTCACTAGGAGAACACTGAATTTTCAGGACATCCTGGATCAAAGTCACCATGCACACAGGCCCCTTGCCTTCTGCTTGAGCTTTAACTTTATCATACATGCTAGCAGCAGTGCTCACATCATCTAAGCCCTCATACTCAGAGTCGTTGAGCACAGTAAGTATAATGGCCTGTGCAAGGTCATTGTTGGCAACCCAGTTTTGGTATGGCCACAGGTTCTGCAAGTGTACTGGGACAGCTTATATATGTGGAAAAGATGTAGAACTTCAGGCCAAGAAGGAAAAGATGTATTTCAAGTGATTTTGACCACTTCCCAAAGTTGGCAGTTGGCAAGTTCCTGGAAAACTTCTCTTGCTTCTATTCAGCGCTGCAGACAGAGATCACGCAGACAGAGGGGTTGTTTGCATCTATGCTGGACAACTTGGACTCAACTGGCATTGGTGGAGGGGGAGTAAGGTATTCCAGGTATGGTTGTTAGCTGGCAACAGGGGTGCTGGATGAGTCCCTGACAAGAGAATAAGACAAGAGTGATGAAAAAATATTTTTTCCTAATGGGAAACTGGCAGAAAACAAAAGGATTCCAGGAGTAGCAGTATGTCAAGTAGTCTACTCAGAGAGAGCCTATAACCTGTTTGAATCTAGGCAGACAGCAGCAATGCACAAGGTGTGACTGACACTTAAATCAATACATTGTAAGTAATAATCCTCAGAATGTATAAACAGAACTGTATTTTGTATACCTAAATTGTAAGTGATAATCTAGGCATGCATGTTAGTCATGGATAGCTGTATGTAGTTTTGTTGTTACACATCTTCAGAATGTATAAACAGAACTGAGAATGCTTTTGGTATGTATTAATATATATATGCTGGTGGACAAAGCAGTTGTGGTCGGTCATGGCCACTCAGGGTGGCCTCGCCACTATGTTTGCAGTATCCCTTTGTGTCATCACACAAATCACACCTGCAATGCTCCAACAGATACATCTCCTCATCTCACTTGTACATGACTAATCATCAAATCTCCCTATTCAAGCAGGTAGTTTTTGCCTTAGCACATTGGATTTTAAAATATTCATTTGTTATAATTCACATAGCAGGTGCTGCTCAAGGATATTCACAAACATCTTCATGTGTGTACAATAAGAGGTCAAAGTCCACAAGAAAAGCATATTCTACAACAAGGTTCCAAGAAAGCTCAGAGCATGGTGGAAAGAGGGCACATGCAGCAACATTATACTTCTCAAGTGCATTTTGGACAGATTGTGATTGTGCCTTGAGAGCTTCAATATTACTAGTTGTATTTAAATAATAATGTGCTGAACTCACCCATCTGTAACATATTCATTTAGTTAACTCAAACATTCTCAAAACAACCAATTGCTCTAGACTATCAAGGCACTATTGATAGCAATGCTTGGATGCCATCTCTGCTGCTGCATGCTACTCAGAGTGGGTTTGAGTCTATTGTGTTATGATTCCAAGCTTTATTTCCAGGCCTTGGACAACTTTCAGGTGTTTTCTTTTGTGATCTTCCAGTGTGTAACATCTTTCTGTCTCTATTGAGCATGTGTAGTCCTGCATGTTATAATTTTTGGGAGGATTTACTAGCTATTTTGCCTGTGCTTTGTCCAATGCTTTTCTAGATCAAATAATTAGGCAGAATCTGCTATAAGTAAAGTATGGCATACTGGCTGTGGCTGGCCTCAAGATTCACTAACTTTTGATAATATTCCATTTGTAATGTTTCTTGCTGAGGCTCCTGAGACAATGCTTCAAGATACACTTTCTCCTCAGCTAACCATTGATTGAAGATATTGAAATTTGAGACTCCCTTATCCTTCATTTGCTTCTTCAATGCTGGTAAGCTGTTAATCAACTCAAGGAAGGGCCTATTTGTAGTTATTAACAAGAAATATGCTTAAAAACCATATCAATTGAAAAAATAAATAAAAGAGAAATACATACTGATGTTTGCATAGGTCTCCTGCCTGTCCATGTGCTTTGACTATTCCTGAATGCTCTGCTTCTAGTGGAAAATACTTGCATATTGTACTGAGGGAGCCAGGTCATTTGACTATGAAAAGAATCTTTCACATCTCTTGAGGTCTACTAGGCCCAGCCCTTTGACATACTTTGTGAGGAATCCAAGCTGGCATTTTCAATTGCAGGCATGCCTGTGAAAACTTCCAACCAGTGATTTATATTCAAGTTCATGAGCATGTGGTCTAAGGGGACTGCTAGCAAGAGTGGTAGCAGCCATTGTCATGACCCCTAATATGAGTGCCAAATACCTCAAGAAGTTCATTGACTACTGCTAAAGGATATTTGACACTGGTAAGGCATTAGGCAAGGAATATGATCAATATAACAGTATACCACACACAGCTTTTTACTCCAAATCATATCAACAATTGATAAAACATTAACCATGGCCAACAGAGGGCAAAAAACACTCTGTCTGATCAAAAATCCCCCACATATGTGCAGTCAACTCATCAACCATGTTTCTCCATTGTTCAGCACAGAGATTTGACTCTGAACCCTCTGTGCCTTCTTTCTATGCAGAAGGTGAGTATAAATTGAGCACAGAAAAACCAATAACTTACTGAATTCTTGCTTGTTGGCAACATTTCTTGAAGCACACCTTTTGCCCATTGATCCACCATCTCCTAGCTAAGATAATAGTCTCCTTCAACCTCACAATTATCTTGCAGCCCCTTTGTTGCTCCCAGTATCAGTTCTATATTTTTGTCCTCAAATGCTGGCTCTTGATATATGACATGCATAAGAGAATCATTTCCATCCATCATCACCAGTATCTCAAATATCATTTTATTCTCCTCTTCCAACTTGTAGGTGCATGCCAGGCATGTGAGACAAAGCCTCTATTTGGGTGTGTTGTGATGAAAGGCAGCTTGAACATGTGTCTCAACCACTTTATAGATAGACAAATAGAGGTCATAGGCATTGCTTGCTGAGATAAGGCTTGAATGGTATGCCATGCAAGCTGCATAAGCTTTTAATAAATAGCTGTATTGCAAGGCAAAAACATTGAAGGTGAGTTGTGCAATAAAATTCAATGGCACAGATTGAGAAGGTCTCTGTCAGATGTTTAAAAAAAGTTAGAATGCAAGGACAAACATGCAACCCACCAAAGACATCAACTACTCTAATGACCTGCATCTTCTGCACCACTAAATTGTCATTCAAAGAAGCTACAAGCCTCTGCCCTGACACTCTACTTTTAACTCCACTAAAGGTATGCATTGACTATTGCCATTAATCGTGTAGCAAACCCAAGGTTCCAGCAGATGATCACATCTTGATGTGTGCACCATTCTCTCTATTTCTTTCATGGTCACAGCTTCTCTTCAAAGAGCTCTTGAAATTCATCACCTACATAGTTCACATTGATTGTGGCCTGGCCATTGATGACAGCCTCCAGATCAACCCAGTCTGCTTTATCATTACTCTGTGCACTCTTTAAAATATCTCAAATTTAGAGCACATCAAGGGGCATTACAGGCCTACCAACATTTGTCAATCTGGAGGCTCAAGTTACCTTCTTGGACTTAGGAGATATCTGGCTATTGCTTCTCAATACAGGCTTCATTTAACAGTCTCAACTATTATTTGCCATTAATTGACTTCAAGGACTCAGGACTCACATGACTATGGAGAAGTGGCTTTGACCAAGCCCCAATCAGTTCCAGATAAGAATAGCATCAGGCACTGCTATCAGAAGTATAAGAGTTACTATTGATGGGACTGGATATACTGAAGCCTGACACTTTAGCCTATTGGAAAGTGGAACAATGTTTAGCACTCCAGTCAGCACTTTTAGATTATAGTGTCTGTTGAAGTTTTTCCAATCATATACTAGAACAACCTGAATAGACTTGAGTTCAAAAGTGAGCAGACTCATATAATTCTAAGTAGTTTTAGAGTTAGGAAAGGCACTAATTGGTAGCACTACAGATGGACTTATTTTCAAAATACAGTAGTGCATAGTATAAAAGATAGCTACTGGATATGTAAATAGCCATCACTATACCAACTGTCAAGCATGGAGGAGAAAACAATTTAATGGTATGAGACTGCATGGGTTGGAATAGAGTAGGGAAGCTCATAGAAGTTCAGGAAAAGATGGATGCTGCACAGTATTGTGAGATTTTGGATGAGGGAGTGGTGGAAAGCTTTGAGAAGTTGGAAATGGAGAAGGAAGGACAATATTTTCAGCTGACTCAAAACACACCTCCAAACAGGCAACAACCTGGTTTTCTGATAACAACATCATTGTGATATCCTGGCCTGCCCAATCCCCTGACCTCAATCCCATTGAACATCTCTGGGTTTATATCAAGTGCAAACTTTTGGAGTATGAGGTACCCCCTAAAAAAGTGCATGAGTTGTGGGAGAAAGTGGTCAAGGAGTGGAATGAACTAGAGGCACTCTGAGATAAAGTGTCAGGTTCCGCTGAGTCGGGGGCTTTCTGGGAAAGCAACGCCCTTACGAGGCGGACTTGATCTACGGATACTCGGGTGTCTGGAACTCTGGGGCTAGGACTCCAGGGTTCAAGACGTGGACAGGGGTAATCCCAGGAGAGGGGACTTGATCTGGGGGTTTTGGGTTTTGGGTAGATGAGGGTTGGGTGGGGGTCGAGTCATGAACTGGGGATTCTAAGATGAGACCAGGTTAACAAATTATAAGTCACGAAGTGCGTACCAAACTTAGAGCACATGATTATTCAAGCGTGCCAGTCAAAGCGTGCCAGTCAGTGCGTACCAGTCAAGCAGAGGGCACACAACAATTCAAGTTAATATCAATGCTAGCGAATACAACAGGGAACTATGCTATAAGTACTACGGGGCCGGGTCTCAGGGTTCCGGGGTGTCTGGGATGGGCTCCGAGAAGTATTGAGTAGTGGGCAGAGACTGTATACTTGGATCGCGCATGTGGGGTGCATGATCAATTGGCACGGAAGGAGCTGTGATGCGTGATGCATGATGGCCGGAAGCAGGTTGCGTGATCCAATCGTTGATGGCAGTTAATCCTGGGGTCCATGGTGCAGGGTTCCTGGGGGAGCTGGCTGATGGCGGTCTTTGATGTGTGTGATGGCGGCATCAGCAGCTGTAGGGGCGGGGTGTGTTGTGGGGTTGACAAAAGAGGGCCCTGGATGGGGCTCTGGGAATGTCCCGGGGGGGTTCCAGAGGGGAGGGGTTGTGACATCACCCCTCCTCAGTGCCAAGACCCTCCAAGGTGCACGTAGCCAGTGGTTTGGTCTGGGGTCCAATTGTGGGAAGCGGCACCTGACCTGCCACGTATCAAAAAAAAAAATTTACTGTCAAACTCAACCATGTCGCATATGCCGACGCCCCCACCTACTAACAAAGTGGCCCCCTTGGTCATGTGGGAGGCCCAGGACGTGCGATACCAGTGCTGGCTTGATCGCGAGCACATGGCAGCGCTTGTCCAACGTGAGTGTCACCACGTTGTCTTCTTGCTACGACTGACCTTCCTTTTTCAGAACAACGCAATAATCCTGCCCCGGAAGCAGGTCCTAGCTGGCTCCCGATACAGGCCCCAGTGTCCTTCTGGAGTCCCGCCCGAGTCATCCTGTGCCCACCTTTGTGCGGATGACTGTCCGCCCTCCCCATCTGCAACCCCCTCCCTGCCCTAGACTGCCTGCCCTCCATTTTCGTCATTCCGGGATGGTGGTAGGGGCCGTTTCAGAGGTCCCAGAGAGTCAACGTGTTGCGTGGGTGGATGCAACACAGGAGCTGTTTGGGGAGGCCCTGGAGAGGCCCCGGGGTCTACCTGCCCATGCCTGGTGCATGAGCAACGGACCGGTCAGTGCTTTCCCTACCTCCGGTCTCTTTGCTGACTTTGGCACAGTGCTTGCACTGCGCTTGACGAGTGGTCCCGGGCCCCTCATCCTGCCAGGACACGTCCATGTGTGAGGCATGCCACCTCAACCATGACCGATGTTCTGTGTCGGTGCTGTGGAGGGCGCGCTGATAGGCTTCTACTTGGACTGAGCGCATCAAGGGACATTATAGGCCAACCAACACTTGATGTACTCAGGACTCTAGCGACCAGTTGGGAACATAGAGCAGCTCTGGCTCTGGCAAACTACTACAGGATTTAGACATTTATCCTAACCACTAGCTACCAAGCCTTCAGCACACTCCATTCACCTATCCCAAGGACGAAGGAGGCCCATAACATATAGTGCTAACATGATGGTGGGAGAGGACTCTAACTAAACCCTGATCACTTCCAGAAGGAGCCAGCAGCAGGTGCTGCCATTTGACGAGGCACTTCAATCAGAAGTCTAAAAGGATCAATGACGGCGGCACTGGATATACTTAAATCTGACATCTGGACTTGTCAGGAACTGATACAATGAGTAGTGCTGACATTAGCGCTCACGGCGTCTGTTGAGGATTTTCTGACCATACCCTGGAACAGCCTGGCCAATTGGAGTTGTAGTAAAAGTGAGCAGACTCATACAATTCTAAGTCAATATAGAGTCGCCGCTGGTCGCCGTGGGTCATAACGCCGTTGGTTGCCGTCAGCCATGTGCAAAAGGTCGCCGTTGACAGGTCGCTGTTAGAGGAAACCATGAGGAGAGGCGCTAGGAGGTAGTGCCGCAGATGGACTTGTATCTTGGCAAACATGGTAGTGCATAGTATATAAAATAGCTACTTTACATGTATATGACAACGAATCATAACCCCTCGAACACACAGTTACACTTAGCGTTCAAATCGCGCTAGCTTCCTTTGACTTCGTCACTAAGTCGGGCGCTAGCCTTGTCTATCTTGTCTTCATCGTTTACGGTGCCACCTACAGGCACAATATGCTGCGCTATTTGTCTTTTCTTTAATATCTTTGCCTAAACTACGACGCTTATCGTCTGCCAGGTAGCCCCCGAAGCGCTATAATTTAGCGCATTGTTTTACCACTCCTGTCACAACCCCTTCCCCCCAGACCCACCCTGGGACACCCCCAGAACACCATCCGGGACCCTCTCTCCGACCCCACAGGACACGCCCTGCCATCATGACTACCGACGCTGCCATCACGCGCATCAAGGACCGCCATCAGCCGCCACCAGCCCCGATCAACGATCAGATCACATGCATCACACATCACAGCTCCCTCTGCATCAATTGATCGCACGCCCCACATGCGCGATCCAGGTATACAGTCCCTGCCCGCTACTCAATGACTCCCGGAACCCATCCCAGACACCCCGGAACCCCGAGACCCAGTTCCATAGTACTTATAGCGTAGTTCCCTGTTGTATTCGTTAGTCTTGATATTACATTGCATTACTTGGATTGTTGCGTGCCCTCTGCCTGATTGGTACACATTGACTGGCACACTTTGACTGGCATGCTTGAATACTCGCATGCTCTAAGATTGGTACGTGCTTTGCGACTTTAATTTGCTAACCTGGTCTCGTCTTAGAACCTCTGGTTCACGACTCGACCCCCACCTGAATCCCCCAGCTACTCTCAACCCAAAGCCCCTGGACCAAGTCCCTTCTCCTGGGATTGCCCCTGTCTCCGTCTTGAACCCCGGAGTCCTAGCCCCGGAGTTCCAGACACCTGAGTATCCGTAGGTCAAGTCCGCAT
>QGOA01001603.1:0-19584 GCA_003313075.1 Termitomyces sp. MG16
TGTGTCAAGTGTTGGTCGGCCTATAATGTCCCTTGATGCGCTCAGTCCGAGTAGAAGCCTATCAACGTGCACTTGGCTTTCCGGTAAGTCGGCGACGTGTTGCTGGTTACTGGTCCCTTCTGAGGTATCGGCCGATAGGTTCGTGCCAGCCTGACTAAAACAGGCATCAAAATGAGGTGTGTGGCTAACTGATCATTGTTTATGACATCATGATAAGTGTATTCGCTCCGAGCGCACACCGTTCCTGGCTCGTTGTTTGCATACAATTGCAACAAGGCGTCTAATAGAATGTTTTCTGCGCCTGGGACGTATACGACCTCAAAGTCAAATTCCGAAATCTTTTCAAGCCATTGGGCTTGTCTTCCTGACAGGTTTTTTTGGTTTAGAAGGTGAATAAGCCCCTTGTGATCCGTATACCAAGTGAACTTAACACCTTGCAGGATATCCCTGTGTCTGAGCATGGTTTCTACACCTGCTAACATCTCAATCTCATGTACGGGGTAGTTTTGTTGTGTGGAATTAAGCTTTGCGGAATAGAACGTGGCGACCTTTGCAGTTCTCCAGTTTTCCCCCTGGCTAACCACTCCCGCAATGCCAGTAACACATCCATCTGTTACCACATGAATAGGATCATGGTTCGCTCCATATTCCAGAGGCCGTCTATGATGTTCTCGGCACTGGACCGTCAATCGTTTAATATCTTTGAAGGCACGCTGGTGTGTGTGTTCCCATCGAAACAGGACTGTATCCCCAGTAAGTGTATGTAATATTCCCATTGGAATACGTACACGGTCGATGTCATCAGCTAGGTAGCCTGCAGCCCCCAGGAATCCTCTCAAAAGGTCCCTGTTCATTGGAGTCTTCCATTTGGATAACGCATCAACCTTTTCGGGGTCCATACGTATCCCATTGTCATCCACGATGCGTCCCAGAACTTTCATTTCTTTGCACAAGAATTGAAGTTTATTCTCCCCTAGGTACAATTTCTCTTTACGGAGGATGTCGATGATTAGCCTTACATGCTTAATGTGTTCTTCGAGCAAATTCGAATATATTATAATATTGTCGAGGTAAACATCCATAAATCTACCGATGTATGCCGAGAAAATATGGTTCATAACAGCTTGATAGGTTGCCGGTGCATTACAGTCGCCCTGTTGGATGACATTACTGACCATGTTTCCATCTGGTGTGGTTACGGCTGTCTGCTTGACATGCTCTGGTATGACACGGATTTGTTCATAAGCATCTTTTCCGTCCAGGATCGATCTATACCGACCTCTGGCTGCTCTTCTTAGTATCCCGTCTATATCTGGAAGCGGCAATGATTTCTTTACGGTGTTTGCGTTCCGGGCTCTGAGGTCAAAGACTGTTCATAGATGCAGCAGTTCTCCCTGCTTCACTGGTTTGGGTATCAGCATCATTGGTACGGTGTTTCCACTGCTCGTGATCTTCCATCTGCAATTTTTGATATAGGCATCCCTTTTTTCCGTCCACTGAGCCCTCATGGCCTCGGGGCAGCGAGACGGGCACCAAGGGTAAGTCCTATTAGGGTCTATTAGGTTTATTTCATGGTTGATAGCCCGTAATGGTGGTAATGGAGTGTCACTTGCCGATCTGCAAATGGGTGCCGCGTATCGATGCAATTCTTCTCTTATCGCTTCTAAGTTTTCTTCATATAGTTCCAGTGACCGGGAGGCTAACTTAGTCACTCCTAGTCCCTTCATGGGGACCGATTGTGGGGACCCGATCAAAACATGGGAAGGATTGATTCCAAAAGTGACGCGGTGCTGGAATAGAAAGGGGGTACCTAGAATGAGGTCATAACTGGATAGGTTGATCACATCAAAGTAACGATCTTTAGCAATGGACTGATACTGGAAGTGAGCCGTGGCGCCATAATTGATTTGGGATCGGGATCCCTGCATGGTGAGCTGAACGGGAACTGGAGAGGTGAGTTCTTTCTTCTTTATGCCTAGTTGCTGTACTAAGGTGCTGGAAATGAAGTCTCCCAGAGACCCTGAGTCTATTAGTGCACAAGCAGGGTGTCCATTGATTTGGACTACTACAACGAGGGGTTTGGGCACCTGTCGTGACGGATCTTGAGTGGATGCCGTATTCCTCTGGATGGAAGGGTAGGTACCTGCTTCCACTTGTTGTCCGTATAGGCTGATGACTTGTAATCGTCCGTTGTCGACCTCTAGTTGCAGCTTTCCGAATGCAGAAACCCAGGTGCAGATTAGGTCTAACTCATACTCATGATTCGCAACTTCAGGTGTCATTCTGTCTTCAAATAAACAAGCTACGTAGTAGTGTGGGTCATATGGAAGTGAGTATGCTTCCAATGCGATCTCCTCGAACGATTTTTTGACCTTCTTGGTATACCATGTAGGCAAATCAAAATGCTCATTCCGAAGATGGTAGAGCTCAATTTGGGTCTTGAAACCAAGGTGTCTGTCATAAACGAAGTACGTTGCCTCATCCGGTATTACCTCAAAACGTTGGTAACGGTATAATCTATCCCTTTCATCCCAGGGGTAAGGAGCTCCCCTCTCCAGGGTCCTCTGTGTGTTCCAGGCGTACACATTATTATTCAGATGCACCTGGTAGCTATCTCGGTTGTGATACGGGGCGCCCGTGGCAGCTTGTCTGATTTTTGCGTACCATTCCCCCAGGGGGAAAGAGTTCCGTTCCACCACGGACTTTCATATGGTCTCGTATTGCTCGAATACACGGTCATACAAGAGGATCTCGTCACTACAAGGCATCGAAGCTGCAGTAAACCGCATCGGCCAGAATTGTAGTACATTTGCAGGATCGCCTGGGTAGGGTTGCATTTTTTCCAGGAGCTCGGTCAGTTTATTGCATACAGCTTTGCCTATGCAATTGCAGGACTCGTGGGTATCGAGAAGTTCAATTCGTTCTTCTGCGTCTGCAATGGTCATCCAGAATGAACTCTGGAAGGGTTCCAGCGGTGCCACCATGGTTTCGCCCATCAGGGATGCCACGTCGCACTCATCTGAGTAGTTTCCCCATAAGTCATCAATTAGCGCTGTAGTACTTGGTAGAAGTATTACTTGATAGTTCTGGGGCTTGCTAGTGTAGAATATGACCTTGAATTCACACTGACTTTGATGACGAAAGGGATAATTATTATCTTGACTGCGTTTAATAATCTTGCAAAACGCCGAGGTTTTGAGGAATTATAATATTGAATGAGAATAATAATATTCCCACAAGTCAAGGTTTCTTAACAAACTCCGGCCTAAGCAATTCACTCCCTGGGAATCACCAAGCCTTTGCCTATCAATTGCCTGCCTCTTCTCTACTAAACTTGGGCTATTTATACTGTTTTTCTAGTGCACAGACCACTATCTACATATGACTCTTTGTCGGAAACTCTCCCACTTCCAGAACGTATTTGATAGTCCAATTTCCCTTTTGGGAGGCCTGTTTCAGTGCCACCCGTTCCACCATTCTTCCGGATGTTTCTGATTGCTGCTTCTCCATTTGCTTGAGCTCCATTTAGCCTGATCTAATTCATGGATCCTTCTTTCCTCTTTTAGCACCTCCCTGCATCCCCTACTTCTTTCCTTTTCCCCTCCTTGTTGTCAAATCGAACATTGACCGATTTGACGATGAAATTGAGAATTATAATATTGAATGAATATAATAATTTCTCAATTTCATCCTATTCCGTCCATTGCCAAACATTGACTGACTTGATGATGAAATTGAGAATTATAATATTGAATGAATATAATAATTTCCCAATTTCATCCTGTTCCATCCATTACCAGCTTCCATGCTTTTCCTCTCCATGACAGTGGTTAGACTATTGTTGAGCTGATAGTTTGAGCCGGTCCCTGCCTGTTGTTCTGTACTTTTCTGTGTATTTGTTGGGATATTTTCGGAGATAGATATTTGTTGAGGCTGCTACCAGGAGGCTTACAGTTTTCAGCCTATAATTAAATGTTTATTTTGACTTCTGGTGCATGTTTTGTCCCTGACTGCTGGTACAGCGTCGTATCAGCACCAAGGCTGTGCCAGTCGCTCCGTCACTTCCTGCATCGAGACTTTCCTTGCAGTCGGAGTCTGATACGGATTGAAGATCGGGTATAGTATCCCCATCACTATTGTATTTCTTCAGGGGTCCCGAGGTGCCCCATTCTACCATTCTGACATGTAGGGCTGTCATCATTTCGCCCAGGCTAGCGACGTGGAGTTCTTTGGTGCATTCCAGATCTAAATGCATCCCAAATGCACTGACCCCCGGAGATATGCTGTTACCAGACTTCATTTTGCCTTTGTTATGGCAGTTGCGAGCGAAGTGTCCTTCTTCTCCACATACAAAACATTTGTTAGTGCTCTCAGCTCGTCTTTCTCCTCCTTGCTGAGTGATGGCCCTGAGTGATGGCCCTTCCTTTTATCTGGAAAGGATTTGGTTGACTGTGAGGGTGTTCCTGCTCTAGGCTTACCCTGGAATGATCCCCCAGGAGTGGTGTTGGTTTTGCGTCCCACAGTCGACTTGTGGCCCTTCAATCGGTTTGATGCGTGTTGCGACTTCCTGTGTCAAGGGTTCTCTTCTCTCCCACCATGGGTGTGACCAGGATGCCGAGGCTGATTGGTATGGTTGTTGTAGTTCTGACTGCCATGGTCTCTAAGGTCGACGTTCTCCGCCATTTCTTGGTACTCAGCTTCTCGTACCATCTCCTTCCAGGACATATATTCCGGGTTCATGTGTTCACGAAGGAGTGCCTTATGCAGAGCGGGTCATAACCCGTTGAAAAGTTTCACCGTGTGAGCTCTTACCCCATTGGACCCGACAATGGTGAATAACTCGTCAAGATCTGCCACGTACTCACGTACAGACCTCTGTCCCTGAGTAAAACTATTTAGCTTTTCCCTTTGCTGATTCCTAAAGTCGATTGGAAAGCAGTAATTGAACATTTCTACGAAGAACTTCCTCAATGACCATCATTCAGGTTCCAGGGACACCGAACGTGTATAGAACGTGTATGCCTTTCTGGTCAGAAACTCAGATAGTACCATGACCTGACGTCTCTTTTCAACGTAGCCGTACTTTACATACGCTGTGCCATGTGTGAGGAACCTGTGAAAAGCACAAATATCCACTCTCCCGTCATACTTCTCCGGTGGTGTGGGCTTGATAATGGATTTCTGTGAGGGTTTACGGGAGTGTTTATGTTTCGGCCTATGGGCATGATGTTTCCCTCTATGGTGGTATGATGATCCCGACTCGAAACCACTATCAGTGCTGGACTCGCTTTCCTTGCTCTGGTATCTGGAAGTAGGGTCCGATTCTGATCCACTGTTCCTCCGAGGAGTCAGATGGGCTCGAGTCCGGTTCTGAGTCGGATAGATAGGTGCAACGTTGTTTTCCCAAATGGTGGAATGCTCTGCCCAGGGCGCTGTGTGCAGCTATCTGGGTTATAGGCTTGGTAGCGGCCTCCTTGCCTGTGTGTTGAGATATCTTAGGGTTCTGGCTAAGCTCACATTCCCTTTGAGGTTGGTACCTGTGCTTGGATTTAGATCCTTTAGCTACCTTCTGAATCAGGGCAGCGAGCTTGTCCGATATAGGTTCAGTTGTGGCTCTCCCTTTACGCTTTTTATGTGACAATAATTGTGTCTTCTTAATGCGGTCCATTTCTTTGGCAAGCTTTCGTTTATTATGAATATAATCTAATAGATCTTCTCGAGATATATTGAGTCCTTCCGCCGCGTCTGTTGTGTCCCTGTAAGGACGTTCCCCGTTGTCATTGTCGTTAGTGTCGTTTTCCGACTCTACTGCGCCATCTGAGGCTTCTTGATTTGATCGCTGAAGATTGCGTTCTTGATTCAAGTTTATCTCGTTTAGGATGTCCCTTTGTATATCTGGGTCCATCTCTGTTTCATCTAGATGTATATCTCCCCAGTTTCAGGGGTCTATCCCTTTCCCTTTGCTATGGGATTGTTCCTGACAAGGAGTGAACAATACCTTTTCCATCCTCTTATCAATATGATCCCACTCGTCCGGGGTCATGTTGTTCCGTGCCTCAGCTATGTCTCTAACTAGATGCTCGTCTATTAAACCCTGTGGTGGGGGTTGTGTAAAGGTAGCATTCAATTGTATATTGTTCTGGTCTACAATATCCGGTTCTATCGTAGATACAAAATGATGTTTTCTGTTGCCATTGAGGGAGCTCGCGAGACTCAATTCCTCAGGGTTGTCGTTCTTGGTAGAATCGACATTTCCACCGGCCCGGGGCTCGGCGGCATCCACATCCATTTCAGTGGGCATCGCGGCGTAGCTAGCGCTTGCAGGGGTTCTGGTTCCTTCTCGTAAGGAGTCAGGATCGGTTCCTGCTCTTCAATTTTCCCAAACCATTTCAAAGGTCCCGTATTGCGGATAGCGGTCGGGCTGAGCCTACGTACTGATTTACCAGCTTGTTGGCTCCTTAGGGGGTATCTAGAAGACATGTTTCAGTTAAAGTAAGTTTTGTGTGTGACTCACAGAACTGGGTGACCGCAGTTGATCAGACTGAGGGATTCCAAGGCCTAGAGTCGGGGTTTTTTGATAAGCTAGTAGGACTTTTTCGAGTTCAAAATATGTAACGTCAGCGTGAGATAATGGTGCCATCACACTAGAGCCTTAAGTCAATCAAAAGAACTGGTGTAAGTCCTTGATTGCAAAAGATCTCCCTACAATAAACTAGTGGCTAGGCTTTTATACTTTGGGTAAATAAGGAGCCGGTTCGGCAGGATAAGGGAGGTAGGAGAAATCACAAGGAGGTAGACAGATCAGCATAGATAAGATAGCGACCGTTACACGACCCCATTCATTTCACGTGACCGTGTTTGTCAAAGCGGGTTGGCCTGACAGTCACAAGGCACGAGAGAGAGACAGGGTGTGGTCTTTGAGTGAGGTGGCTGTGCTGGTTTCGCTTAATAAAATTTTTTCCTCTCGACAGCCACCCACCGCAGGCTTCATTGCACCATAGCTTGCATCTTATCGGAGCAAGAAAAAAAATTTTATGGAGAAGCTACTCATCGTAGGCAGTCTAAGCAGTTCTCTCTGTTTACGGTACTGGTAAAGACAAAGAAAAGAAATGATCACTCTTACAGTCAATCCGAACTCAGAAGTAGCTCCTGATTTCAATTCAGTAGAACACAGATTTATGAGAGAAGCATTTGCTCACGGTAAGGAGGGGATGATGAGTGAGCAAGCAGCGTGAGCGCTGGCGGATCTGTGGACCACAGCGCTAGAGCAGAGAAAAGTCATTTGGGAGGCTGAAAGGGAGGAAAGAGAAGCAGCCGAAAGAGCGGACAGGCAGCTCAATGGGGGCGACGGCCCAGCTAGGGGCGCTGATGATGACACGCTACCATCGAGGCAATCAAGAGAGCGATCGCCAGAGAACAAGGAAAACACCCCAAACTTAGTCCCCGGCATGCCAGTTCCAGATGTCATTGAATACCCCCCAGCGCGCTTCACTATCAAGAAGTTAAGAGAGCGGGAATATATCGAATTGAGTTACTTTACACCCAAAGGCCACGCAGAAGCAGCCAAAAGTGAGTCAGTATCGTCGAGCAAAGTCTTCACGCTGGCCAAAGAAGACGATATGCTATCGCTCAAACCGGTGGTAAATTTTAGAGGTGCCAAAGGCAAGGCAACTCAAGATGAGGATTTGGCCTGGGACCAACTATGCATTGCATCGACTAATTTTCTTGAGAACATAGTTCAGGAGGCCTGGCCAGCCAACATGGTCGATGTGATGCACACCTTCTTCTTTAGAATTACTAATCACAAGTTGCGCAACAAAGGATCCGACAGGCTTAAGGTCCTAATCCTTTACCAGGCTCGAGTCAGGAGGGAGTGGCACCGACAGCTGAGAAACCCGCCCAAAGCGGGTATCTTCGATATCGGAATAGTAGACGATCGCGTTTTGAGGACCTTGAAGGATCAAGTGTACGATGCGAAGAGAAGCTCCTTAATCTCCGGTAGGTGAAGAAACCTTCCTATTTGACGAGGCTGACGAGAACACTGGTTTCTCTTTCATCAATTTCTATCGACACCTCTCATCATCTTGCTGATCTTCAAACTGCAAAACACGTACATGCAATGCGGGCGCTTAACAACACTTGTTACGGTGCATATGACGCTTATTGCGTAGGCTTTATCATACGGTGTGACACTTAACCTGTCCACTCTGATCCACACAATTCGTGGTTCAATCGGGTGGCATTATTGCATTGTCGGTGGTCCACTCGTACGCCTTATCACATGGGCACCTGATACAATGGTGACCCCTGCGGCGCATAAACTATTCATCTGGGTCTGATCATGGTCCCGGCAACTCGCCTCCATGATCGCTAAACAGACCTGAGCATGCTAAAAAACGAGATGACAGCCGCCGCTGGCTCCAGTAAAAAGAAAAGAAAATACTCGCCGTCCCCAACCCGAGAATCACGCTCGTCGAAAGGGGCTAGGCACAGAGGCGGTCAGAGCGACAGTGAGCATTTTCGCTCCCGTGCAGGCACAGGCACAGCAGAGTCGACCAACGCTGCCTGCGCGGTATGTCTCGGTCAGCACACGCACGATATCTGGCACTGCTCAGCCAGAAATCTGTGGAATGGGCAGAGGGCTTATGTGGCCAGAAACAAAAACGGAAGACTCATCAATCCCGATGGAAAGGAGCTCTGCACAGACTGGCAGAAACCCAGAGGCTGCCACGTCATGTCACACGACAGCAAGCATGAGTGCTCTGGATGCGGAAAAGCGGATCATGGAGCTCAAAGATGCTCTCTTGCTCAACCACTTTAATTTTGCAACGCCATATAAGCCCAAAGCTTGGAGGGAGGAGTTGCTTAGAGCGAGCATTTGGGACTTGTTTCCAAATCTGGTGCAGGGTTTGGAGCATGGTTTTGATGCGGGAGTGGGGAAAATATATCGCACCTTCACCCCAGAGAACAAGATTTCAACACGCGAGTTCGCAGAACAGTTTGATGCCATGGTCAACGGAGAGTTGGATAAAGGTCACTACCTGGGTCCTTTCTCGAAGGAACAAGTCGAGCGCACGATTGGGCCATTCCAAACATCACCTTTGCACATCATCCCAAAGTCCAACAAACCTGGAAAATTCCGACTCATCCAAGACTTATCGTTCCCTCACAACGGCTCATTTTCGTGTAATGTTCAATCAATTAATAGTTCAATCAACTCCTCATGCTTCCCATGCACGTGGGGTACCTTCAATAGCATTTTCCTTCTCATTGCACGGTTGCCTCCCAGGTCGCAAGCCACCATACGGGACGTTAAAGAAGCGTATTGTACCGTGCCGATCACGCCCTTGCAATGGCCAGGGCTGGTCGTTAAGCTTCAAGACCATGACGCTTTTGCAATTGACACCATGGACTGTTTTGGCCTCAGTTCAGGGTGCAGGTGCTACGGTATGGTGGGGGACGTGGAAACGCAGATCATGCGAGCACATGGTCTTGGACTGGTCTCAAAATGGGTGGATGACCACATCTTTTTCCGGGTTAAAACAGAATATGTACAGCAATATAACGAGCAACGAGAAGAGTGGGAAAGAGACATTAGACAAGAGGGAGAGAGAATTCACAAGGGCGGAAGGATATGGTATCGCGGGAAGACGGATTTCGATGGCAGACCAGAAGAATATGACAAAGACATGTCAACCCGCATCAGAGATCATTCCAGCTCGGCAGTTAGAACAGGAGAAGATAGCACGTACGCATACACAATGCAAGACATTGATGCCTTGTCTGAGAAGCTGGGGATTCCGTGGGAGAAGGACAAGGATGTGCCATTCGGAAGTGAGGTGTCCTACATCGGTTTTCAATGGAACCTGGAATGCAGGGAGGTCAGCGTTTCGAAAGGAAAGAGAGAAAAATACTCCCAAGCAATTGCCAATTGGGAGAAATCCAGGACTCACAACCTGGAAGAAGTCCAAAAATTGTACAGAAAATTGCTGCATGCATGCTGTATTTCTCCAAGAGGATGAGCATACCTCTCCAGAATGGAAGCCTTCATCGGAATTTTCCATAACCGTCCTTTCTTGCCACGTACCCCCCCGAAGGGAACCGCTGAAGACCTGCGTTGGTGGAAGCAAATATTATCTCAGCCAATGGTGAGACCGATTTCACAACCAAAACCTTACCGAGACATTCAAGCCTTCTCTGACGCAAGTTCGTCCACCGGCATTGGGATCACAGTGGGACCGAGGTGGAGGGCATGGCGGCTCAGATCGGGCTGGAACTCAGACAAGCACGACATTGGCTGGGCCGAGGCCGTGGGGTTCTACTTGCTGGTGTCCTCCATTGCCAGGTCTGGGAAGAAGGGAGATCGAGTCAAGGTGTTCAGTGACAACACTGGAGTTGTGGAAGGTTGGTGGACGGGAAAAAGTCGCAACAGACAAATCAACGAGGTCTTCAAACAAGTGCACGAAACGTGTGAACAATTCAACATCGGAATATGCACTAGGTACATACCGAGCCAGTCTAACCTGGCCGACGGCCTCTCCAGGGGGTGCTACCCACCAGAAAGTCTTTTACTCCCAGCCATCCCAATCCCAGAGCAGCTTGGGAAGTTCATCGTTAACTACGACGAATCCCTCTCAGACAATGAATCTGAGAGTGAACCGAAGCAAGGACCTAATGCTAAACAAAGCAAGGGATTCAGCGAGACCACGCGACTGTCTGAAGACAAAGTCAGCAAGCAACAAAGCGACGAGTGGTGGGCTTACTCAAGCTTCTGGGGGAAGCAATTCTGAACAAAAGTTGAGAATAGAAGAAAGTCCAGTCAAGGCCAAGCGCAGACCAATGCCGTATCAGAAAGGCTTACAGCCGGTGCCATCTCCACTGAGACCACATGTCACAGCACGTGAGAGGCTGAGGTTGTGGGTACCAGAGAAGAGCGACGGAAGCTTGCTCTCAGCAAGTCGTTATAATCTCACCGAAGGAGATGTTGCGAGAGTCTTCGAGGTCATGAGCGGAGCCTGGGCAGAGTCCATGAAAGAGACTTACGGAATGGGATTACTACTATTTCACGTCTTCTGTGACTATTGCACAGTACCAGAGAACTCTCGGGTGCCCGTGACACAGGATGTGCTGGAAGCATTCATAGCTGCATTGGCCGGATCATATTCAAAGTCAGCCATCGAGAATTTCTTGGCTGGGATCAGAGCCTGGCATTTACTTCACAATGTGGAGTGGAACTTCAACGGCCCACGCGTGCAAACACTGCTAAAAGCCGCTGACAGAATCGCTCCGCCATCCTCCAAAAAGAAGAAAAGACGCCCATGTACCCCAGCTTTCCTACAAGCCGTGCATGACAGTCTAGGGATGAACGCGGCACAACCAGATCCCCTAAACGCAGCTGTGTTCGCATGCGCAACAACATGCTTCTACTCAGCAGCCAGACTCGGCGAGTTCACCGTGCCGACTCTATCTTCGTTCGACCCCCAAATCCACATTAAGCTGAGCAACGTGTCCCAGTCGACAGACCGAACGGGATTAAGAACCACTACGTTTTTCTTGCCCAGAACCAAGACAGCAGTACATGGGGAGACGGTCTCTTGGGCAGCTCAAGGAGATACCTCGGACCCCGAGAAAGCGCTAAGAATGCACCTCCGAGTGAACGAACCTCCATTCACCTCCGGAGGATGGCCCCCTATTTGTGTATAGGGACAAGAAAGGAAGGTCCACGCCGTTGACCAAGAAAAAATTCCTAGGAGTGCTATCCAAAGCAGCCAAAGAGGCTAATTTGGAGCTGCTCCAAGGGCACGGAATCCGAATTGGAGCCACCCTGGAATACTTATTAAGAGGGGTCCCATTCGAGGCCATGAAAGCAATAGGCAGATGGTCCAGTGACGCTTTCTACGGCTATCTATCCAAACACGAGCAGATCCTTGCGCCTTACCTACAGGCGATACCTTCCTTGCACGAGTCCATTTTGAGGCTCACACTCGCATTCAGGAAATGACAAAGTAGTCGAAGTGAGTACATATCACCAATGCATATCTCTTAAGGAGGCACGCTAGTGTTCGAAGTGGGTATCGCGAAAGATATCCACGCGATGCGTCGTGTCCTCCTAGGAAGAGTGGGGAATCGCGGCTAACTCACTTGTTCGGGCAGATTATTGGTCCGGCAGAAAAATTTGGTCGTCGCGAGGGTTCGGAGTAACCCGCAAAGGGTCTCGCCCACATCTTCATATAATAATGTACAACCAAACATCGTAAATAGGAAAATCACTTTAAAAATAAGACAAAGTTCATTAGTCTGCACTAGCGAGGAAGTCAAAGATGGCTGCCACCTTCTGCCTCGTCAACGGCCCCTTTCGGAATATCTGTGAATACGCTGTATTTTGGAGTGGGACAGGCCAGTCTCTGTTGCTCGGTCACTAGTCAGGTTAAGGAGGCAATTCAATCATCCTATCTCTAATTTCCAAAATACTGGCGTGAGACATGGGAACTTCGATAGTTTTCTTGCTTATCATGCGTTCTTTATGCTGGAGTGCTAGGTATGTATCCGTATACGATACCTGGGTCCCTAGGAGAGGGTTATTTGCGAACGTGATCATACATCAAGGAAGGCGGCGTATCAAGTTTGAATAATTGATTACACAACCGAACAATGTGCGACGTTCGCGCAAGGTTTACGTTACAGACTTCATTCCCAATCATATCTTGATCTCGAGATGCACCGTGGCAGCTTACAAGCCCCACCTTCCTCTCTTGGTTCGTATTTTCAATGTTTTGTGCTGTATCCTTTACAGCCTTATATTGACAAGTTATTCCTGCTGTCAATTGGAAAAGATATCCTGGTACAAGGTCTACATTTCGAGTTTCATTTGGTTGAGTGAGGGTTGAACTATTTTCACACAAGATTCGCCCCATGACGCTTGCCTACTTCTATATCGGTGTTGTGCTGCTCTGTTATCTCAGTTGGGCGCTATGGCAGAGGAAAGGTAAGACAATGCCTCCGTACAAATAATCTACTCCACGCACCGTTGACTGTAAGCCCACGTTCAGGTTCGAATTGAACTTCAGTTCATTTGTTACGTCCGTACTGCGCAGATTTGCTCTAGCGTTGAGTCTAATATTGCAGCGATAAGATCGATGACAACCAATAATTTACCGAAAGTACATACGATGCCATGAGGGAGTTAGAAGATACTTCTCAGTTGGTCAGGTCTCTGAAGTAGGTCATCGAATTAGAGACAACCTACATCGAGGAAGCACAAAGGAGACTGCTGCCCAAGCATAGTTGTCTTCCACCACAAACTGTAGAAGAGTAATGACTTCCAGTATAAGTGGAAGATTGTGGCACGATTCCTCACCAAGATCAGCTCAATCGTCATCGCAATGCTGAATCATTCCATCGATCATCAGCCAGGATGTTGTATGCCATTCAAGAATACCCTCATGCTTACCTTGTTAGCAATCCTGTTTCTTCAGAGAGGTTAAAACGACAAGTCAGGTCCTCTTATATCTTGAACGCACGTTTTTCACTCACGAATGGTCCATATCATGAGTTTATCAACCATTACCCTTGTCCTGAGTATGTTATCTCAGTGCTGCAGGACCGCCGACACAGGGTTACACATGCACCTTTTGTTTATGTCACGGTGAGGCCACAAGTAGTAACACAACGACATCGCGATTAGCACGTCGAGCGTTTCAAAGATTGCGAGTGTTGTGACGAACATCCATTGCCATTTGTCCTTGATAATAAGAAGAGTCGATATATTATATGAAACAGCTCCAAGAGCCGTGTTACCGATGGAGCCTAGTAGGCACAAAACCCACAAGACACATGGGAAGAGCCACCTAGAACATAATATATGGATGCGATAAACAAAGTATGCCTGAGAGGATAAGAGTCAAGGTTCAAAATTTTTAATCGTGGACAGTTGTTACTTGAACCACGGGACAAATAAACCCAGTCAGGAAGACGGCGATAGCTCCCGACGGTGGAAGCCCAATGAGACTTGTTTGACCTCCGTAATTTATGACTGAGTACTGTTGTACCAAAATCAGAAAGGAAATGCTTATCGGTTTTCAACTCACGTTGTACATCATAATGGTAATCACGATTGCATGAATGAATTCTGCGATCCTGCTCAAGGGAACATAAGCATCAAAGCTTGAATTGTCCCATCGTGCTGACCATATTGCACCGACCTGTCAATCGAGTTCCTCAGATTTCATTCCTATGGGGAAGCACAAGGAACCTTACTAAGGCTTTCAAGAATGATCTGTCGTTGGAAAACTTTCTGTCGTATGGCTGAACCATCGATTATGTTACAACAAAGGTTAGAAGGCTCACCTATAGTATATGAAGGTTTGGACAGTCACCACTCCAAAGAGGAAAATGGAGACCATGACTCCGATCTCGAGGACACCAAGTGTCGAGGAGACATCCGCAGTTCTGGGTTTGAGGAGTTTATCCATTGTGCACCACAAAGCTTTACAGAAAGGTTTTAGAAGGAGAAATATTCAGCCAGAAAGAAAATGCGAGCAATTTATTATGACCCTATGCTTTGATTTTGCTGTGAATATCAGTGATCACACTTCAGGAGGTTGATACTCCTGACATTGTTGATTATCAGCTTGTTACGCCTCCTCTTCGATTACAACTCGCTACAATCTCGCTTGTGCTTTTTGTCAAGACCTTAATACAAAAGTTCTCAAAATTGCCCCACCCGCCTGTTAATCTAATACTCAGCCTTCGAGATTTCTACATTCTGCAAAAGCGCCGACTCCTTTTATCTGCTAAGGCCCATCGACAAGTTAGAAAAAAATAGAACCTGGACTCACCCAACAGCAGTTTCAGAGTTCTGCCCACACTAAATCCGCGGCCTTCGCTGTGCGTCTTCGCATGGTTCATGGCTCATTCTTATCGAAATAATGCAAAAAATGTAAATATTTCGTCCCACATGATCTTTGTCACGTGCCATTACCACGTGACCTAAATCCTCATCAAGGCGTTTGAATGATTGAAAAGGCACCTACCGAACTTCGTGTGATGTTCGGGCAGTTTATAGATTACAGACCTTCCTCTCAATCATTTCTCGATCTTGAGGGACATCATGACAACTTATAAGGCCACCTTCCTCTCTTGGTTCGCATTTTCAATGTCTTGTGTCGTATCTTTACCATGGTGTGTTGACTGCCCCCTTCCAAGTTCGACCTTGCATTAAGTCTGCTACGTGAAAATATCAACCCTGTTGGAATGGTACAAGGTCTACATTTCAAGTTTCATTTTGTCAAGCGAGGGTTGAATTATCTGTATCTGTTGGAATGTCGCAGCAAGAGGTACCTTCAACTTCCGTATCACCGTTCACCTCTAATGTTTGCCAACCCTTTATACTGCCATTCATTACTTTCCAAGTCTACCATGAAACCACTGTCAAGACATATATAGATACGTACATACTTGGCCCCTCAGTCACCTACCTATGTACTCGTTGTACTGATGGTAAGCCGTTATTCTGCGCGTGTATACGACGTACTGACCAAAATCTACCTAGACTTACTCACAGCCTACTTAGTGCAATCAAGTCAGGTTTCAACACTATCTTCACACAAAATTCGCCCCATGAGGCTTCCCTAATTCTGCATCAAGATTGCGCTGCTCTGTAACAGTTGTCATCGCGAGATTTATCTCAGTTGGATGCTATTAAAGAGCAAAGGTAAGACAATGCCTCCGGACAAATATACTCCGCGCACCGTTGACTGTCCCATGTTCAGGTTTGAATTGAACTTCAATCCACTTGTCTCGTTCGTACTGCACAAAGTTGTTCTAGAGTTGAGTCTAATATTGCAGGGATAAGATTGCTGATAAGCAATAATGCACGGAGAGTACATACGATGCCATGAGAGAGTTGGAAGATACTTTTCAGTTCGTCAGGCCTTTGAAGCAGGTCACTGAAATTGAGACAACATACGTCGAGGGATGATCAAGAAGACTGCTACCCAGGCATAGTTTTTCTCTACCATAAACTGAAGAAGAGTAATGATTACCAGTAGAAGTGGAAGCTCATGATACGATTACTTACCAAGATCAGCTGAATCGTTGTCGCAACGCTGATGAATTACATTGACCATCAACAAAGATGTTGTACAGGACGTAGTAATGCCCTCTTACCCACCTTGTTATCAATCCTGTTTCTTCAAGACGATTAAATGACAAGTCAGGTCCTCTTATATCTATCTTCACACCGTTCTTCACTTACGAATGGTCCATGCAATGAGTTTATCGACCATTACTCTCGTCCTGGATATGTTATCTCAGTGCTGCAAAAACGCCAACACAAGGTTATACACGCACCTTTTGCTTATGTCACGGTGAGGCCACAAGTAGTAACACAACGATACCGCGATCAGCACGTCGATGGCTTCAGAGATTGCGAGTGTTGTGACGAACATCCACTGCCATTTGTCCTTAATAGCAAGAAGATTCAATGTATCATGAGAAACAGCTCCAAGAGCTATGTTGCCGATGGAGCGCAGTAGGCATAAAAACCACAAGGCACATGGGAACAGCCACTTGGAAGATAATACGCGGATGCGATGAACAAAAAATGCCTGTGGGAATAGAAGTAAGTGCTTGAGGTTTTGAATTGTGGCCAATTGGTTACTTGGACCGCGGGACAAATAAGCCCAGTCAGGAAGACGGCTATGTCCCCCGACGTTGGAAGGGCAATCAGTATAGCTGGATCTCCGTATTTTATGACTGAATCCTGTTGTACCAAAGTCAGAAAAAAAATGCTTATCAGTGCGTCAACTTACGTTGTAAATCAGATGGGTAATCACGATAGCATGAACCAGTTCTGTGATCCTGTCCAAGGAAACTTAAGTGTCAAAGCTTGAAATAGACCATTCTGCTGACCATATTGCGCCAACCTGTCAATTGAGTCCCTCAGATTTCAATCCTATGGGGAGACGCGGGGAAAAACATACAAAGGCTTTCAGTAACGATCGGTCGTTGGAAAACTTTCTGTAGTATGGCCAAACCATTGATGATGTTTACCAAGGAACGGTCGAAGGCTCACCTATAGTATATGAAGGTCTGGACGGTCGCAACTCCAAAAAGGAAAATGGAGACCGTGACTCCGACCTCGAGGACACCAAGTGTCGAGGAGACATCTATAGTCCCGTGTTCGAGGAATTTATCCATTGTACAGCACAACGCTTACAGAAAGATGGTAAAAGAAGAAATACCCAGCAAGAGTGCAGAATCTGATTAAATATGACCCCATGCTGCGATTTTGTTGTGAACATCAGTGATCATACTTCAGGAGATTGATACTCCTGACATCTTATGATTATCAACTTGTTCTGACTTCTCTTTGGGTACAACTCGCTACAATCTCGCTTGTGCTTTTCGTCATGACCTGGATAAGAAGTTGCACCACCCACCTGCTAGCATAATCCTCGACCTTTGAGAACCTCTACATTATGCAAAAGCTCCGGCTCTTTTTGTCTGCTAACGCCCATTGGTAAGTTAGACAGAAATAGAACATGGACTCAACCAACAACAGTTTCATGATTCCGCCCATGCTAAATCCGCGGCTTGCGTTGTGCGTCTTCGCATGGCCGATGGCTCATTCCTATCGATATAGTGTAAATGTCAAAAGAAATGCAGTACGAGGATGGAGAACCTTGGTCAGTCAAAATACCAGCCACTTCAGACCCAGTGTAACGTCAGCGTGAGATAACGGTGCCGTCACACTAGAGTCTCAAGTCAATCAGTAGAACTGATGTAAGTCCTCGATTGCAAAAGAACTAACTACAATAAAAATAAACTGGTGACTAGGCTTTTATACCTCAGATAAAGGAGGAGCCAGGTTGGCGGGATAAGAGATGTAAGAGGAAATCACAAGGAGGTAGACAGATCAGTAGAGATAAGATAGCGACCGTTACACCCAGCTTTTGCATCAAATTTCCCACGATGGGCTCAAACCATAATTAGCCAGAATTCAGTTGGGCGCAGCACGCAGTCTAAGATCGGTTGTGTTGAGGATGGACTCGCACGCGCCGTCAGTACGTCAGAGCCACAGTCTTTTGTTTTCCTTATACGGAACCCCCTCAGCCACCACCGTATGTGGTGGCGATCGGTAGGGGGCCATCAAACTTTATTTTCGCTAGATATTTTTTAGGATACACAAAATATTACCCTCAGTCGACCATACATTACTGGAGTGACTGAGGGTACATAAAAATCACTTACTATTATTTACCTCCCGACTAATTACCTCCTGTAGACATCTGTATTTCTCTACAGGTTGACATGGTTGATATGACGTATACGGTGCACCACCATTCATATCAGTTTACAAGTGTTGACTGATGTCTACCTGCTGAACATTAATCCTCGATGTCAGTCAGCTACCAGTCACATCTGCTGTGATGTATGTCGAGATCCTATACTTCAATAAACATTCATGTAAATCATAGCAGTGCATGTGCCATCTTCGACTTACAGAGGTTTTGGAAATTCTTGTCTCACGTGCATGTGCAATTTGAGGATATTCAGAAATAAGAAAAAATTGTAAAATGTTCAAAAAATTTATCTATGCAGAATTACAGTCCATATAGGCCTCTAATATACTTATTTGATTCATAAAATGTCACTAGATGATGATTCTGACCCTCCGCTATCTTCTTCAGACTCTCCAACCTCAATAGTTGATGATTTTGACATCTTCCAACCCATGGGCATGGATACAATTCAAGAAGACCACCACAAGATTTCAAGCACAAAAATGGGTGCTTTTCAGCCTAGAAAACAATGTCCTATCATATAAAAAGGCAAGAAATAGAAGCTGAGAGTGACATGGACCCATCACTTTGTGGTCAGTCCTACTCAGACATGTTAAATTGTCAATTATTACTTACTTTCAATCCTAAATAGCTGCAGCTCAAGTCCAGTGAGTCCAAAATGAGATTTTAAAGATCAAAATTTGCAAACCAAAGTCATCTGGCTTGATCATGGGAGGCAGGCAAGTCAGCAGTGAAAAATAAAAGACTGAAGTGTTGAATGCCTACTAGATGAGAAGCGTCTTCAGTGCATATGACTATAGTATTAATTTTTCTCTATGGTGCAGGTCACTTAGAGACCACAACTTTGTGACAGATGCCAAATTGGCCAATGGAAAAAAAAATTTCACCATGTTGAGTTTTGAAACTAGGGACTTTGCAATTGATACTAGTGTATGTAGTATACATTAAATACAACATGATGTCTTTCCTATCTTTTATGAAAAATGCTGTCTAAAAAGAAATATCTTCAAATCGCTGCTTCCTGAATGCATGCAACAGCCCTGCAAGCAAGGCAAACACCTGGAAATGTATTGGATGGAGAGCTGGAGATCAAGAGTTTACATGCACATGAGTCTTTTGT
Source organism: Termitomyces sp. MG16 (assembly GCA_003313075.1). NCBI lineage: Eukaryota > Fungi > Basidiomycota > Agaricomycetes > Agaricales > Lyophyllaceae > Termitomyces > Termitomyces sp. MG16. The sequence continues at coordinate 19,426 of QGOA01001603.1, forward strand.
CAGAGGACTCCTCATTTCTTCCTTTTCTCACTCCTTATTCCTTCACTCTCCCCTCATTTCTTCCTTTTCTCACTCCTTATTCCTTCACTCTTCCTTCATTCATTCTCTTATTTCTTCTGACATTATTTTATTTTACTGTTTCTATTCTTTCAACACTAT